>VYZW01005862.1:104242-143369 GCA_013401315.1 Balaeniceps rex | reverse complement strand
GAGAGGGGCCCGGCGGCGGCAGCGGGAGGGAGGAGGAAGGAGCCGGCCCCACCGCCCAGCCCGCAGCGTGTGAGGGCGGCGCTCCGCGGCCTGCGCCCGGCGGGAGGGGAGCGGGCCTGCCGGCGGGCAGCGCCTCTGCTCACACACACACGGACACGCACACACCGGCTGTCCTCGCACGGCTCGCCCGTGGCCACGCAGGCTCAGCCCTCCTCACACACCCCGCCTGTCCTGGCGCGGACAGCCTTCCTCACACACACACATATACACGGCCTGTCCTCACGTACAGCCCGACACACACGCTCAGACACCACCTGTGCTCACACACAGCCCTAACACACACATCCGCCTGTATTCACAGCCCTCCTTACACACACACCCAGTGGGTATACTCACAGCCCTCCTCACGCACACCTGTACTCACACACAGCCCTCCTCACACACACACATCCACTGGTACTCACAGCCCTCCTCACACACACCTGTACTCACAGTCCTCCTCACACACACCAGGCCTTCTTACACACATGCCACCTGTATTCACACACAGCCTCCACATACAGGCACCATCTGTTCTTGCAGACAGCCCCCATGCTGCCTGTACCTACATCCATACACTCCCTGCTCCCTGGGTACATCCCTCCAGCCCTACACACACGTGTAAGTCCCATGCCCTATGCACACTTCCCACTCACACCCTCCTACCCCTCCTACGCTGTCTCCCTCCAACGGCGAGGGGCTGCCGAGCCTGTCCCTGCTGTGCCTGTGTCACCCGCTGCCCCTGAGACACTGCCTTGCTGGGGCTTTCCCACCCTCCTCGTGCGTCAGCCTGAAATGTGAAATGTAGATGACCACCTTAGCTTTCCCTTGCCTGCTGACTTGGGGGTGTCACCATCCCTTCTTCATCCATGTACTGCTCCTCTTCAGGCGTCTCCTCGGCAGCCCTGCAGCAGTTACGCAGTTGTTGAACAGTCACTGGCTCCAGATCGCTCTGCAAAACTTGCACATTGCTGCTGCCATTTCCTCTCCTACAGGAACCAACAGGCTGATGCCAAAAAATACCCCAAGAAACCATCAGGTACGTAACACCTTTACAGCAGGTCCCCCAGCCAGGACTGACAAAGTACAGCAGAGCAGGTGACCAGCCACCCCCCCTGAGGACTTCTCCATGCAGTTGGCCAAGACCGGATGGTGAACCCCACAAAGAGCTACAACTCTGATGGTCAGCACAGGCAGACCCAGGGCAACACTGGCCTCTCGGGCATGGCAGGATGTCTACACTTGCTCCTCAGCTCTAGCGCAGAGCTGGAGAATCACCTCATGTTGCCTGAGCCAAGGTGTCAGCCCAAGACCGCTCCTCACAGTCGGACAGATCATGACAGCCAAAAAATATCCATCGTGAAACTCTTTGCTGGAATAAGTCGTTGATGGTGCAAATGGTCATACGCTTTACCAGGGCTGGGCATGGCCACTGCCTGCACTCTCAACCCCAGTTGTCATAAGGTCCTAAAACAGCTACACGAGACCGCCCAAAATCTGCCAAAATACGTCTATTTGAAAAAGAAGAGGGCTTTTGTTAAAATTTGCTTTGCGTGTTAGAAAAACACTCCAAATTTCTGACAGTCCTCAGATCCCAGTAGGGCACAGGGCTCTGCTTTCATGCTTCCAACACATGCAAGGAGCACAGCTGAGCGAGGAAAGCACTTCAGGGGGTGAAAATCAGTCAGCCAAAAAAGTTCAATGCGCCAGGGAACACCACCGTGATATTTCCTCTGTTCCGAGCCGGCCAGGGGAGCACATGGTGGCACAGACGTCGGGGACACCGTGGGGTGCAAGGGCTGGCTCTCCCCAGCCTGCTTCTGCAACTGTTCTGCAGAGCAGAAAATAATTCAGTAGGACACAGAAAAATTATCCAGAATAAATATTTACAAATCGCATCATGGGGCACTTGGTAGTTGCACACGAAGTGGCTGGTCACGTGGCACTGACTGCTCTTTCCAGATGCTAAATTGTTTTTTAAATGATAGTAACAAAACCATGTCAGAACTTCCCTGCTGTTCCTCTTCCAGGTTAAGCAATAGCTGTGGTCACCGCTGGGACGTTGTGCAAGGGGAGGGAGGGGAGCCGGCACTGGCGGCCGCAGCCGAAGGAGGAGCGTGCTCTTGTGATGCCGCATCTCCCATGGGTGCCCATGGCAGATGGCAAACCAGTCCTTCCAGAAGGCTTTTGGTGCATCCTGACAGGGCATCACTTGCATTTGATGCCCCTCACGCAGCAGCGAGAGTGCACCTCCGCTGAGAAAGGCCAAGACCTGCAGAAGGAAGACGCTGGCGCTTTGGGAGACCAGTCCGAGGTTGCCTGGCAAAAATCAGCTTGTCCCAGCACGCATGGGCAAGGGAAGCTCTCTAGGCCCGTTGCATGCGACCTGGCACACCCCAGCCCTAAACCATCCTTGCTCCACCCAGCTCTAATTTCCTTCTCCTCCCTTCCAGAAGACAGGGGAGTGTGCCCATGGCCCCACCAGGGCTTTGGCTTGGCATGGAGAGCTCACTCTGTTCCCCCTGCCAGCTCCCAAGCCTTCCCACCACCCCAGCCACTCCGCTTGCACCCTCCTTTCCGTGCTGAGACGAGCTCCTCCGTGGGTTCTGAAAGGTGAAGCTCAGGCTGCTCCTCTTCCATGCAGCTGGGCCCTTGGTGCAGGTTTACGGCTGAACCTGTGCAAAAAATACATAGCCAAAACACAGCCTTGACCCACTTGTCTCCCCTAGTTGCCCCACAGTGTTCCCCCCCCATCTTGCCAGCAGCCGGGACCTCTCCATGGCTTTTGGTGCTGTCCCTGCACTCAAGAGTCCTAAATTTGCCCCCTCCTGAGCTACGTACCTTCCTCCTGCCTGGAGTTATCCAAGCCCTGCTCAGTGCCTCCTGGGTGGGACTTGCGTCCCCTCCTCCAGTAAAGGGTGAGCCATAACACGCCTGCAAGCCTGGCCAGGCCATGCAGAGGAGCTGCGACATCCATCAAGACCTGTGTGCTTTGAGAGCAGCCTGGGCCGCTGCAGGGAGCTCCGTTCACTCCCAGCTCCCTGCTCCATCAGCAGCCACCCCTCCCGCACCCACCCTCAGCCAGGGGAGCACAGGGATGCAGGCTGCTCCGGCTCTGCATTCCCACTGCTGCCTCCAACATGCTGTATCCTGGGGATGGCAGCCATGGGCCCATTTCCATTTCTTTACCTTTCTGCCTCAGAACAGCCGCTCAGCTCTTCTCTTTCCTCCTCCTCTCCGTCTTCCCACTCCCCAGCACCAAGCCCAGGTGCTTGCTACCCCACACATCCCAGTCCCTCTCCCAGCACTCTCCCAGGAGCACACACAGCTTCAGGCTACCGCAGCCTCAGTCTTCCCCCACTGAGACCCCCCCTCGGTACCCTAACACCAGCTGTGTCCATCCAACACAGCCTCCAGACCAGAAAAAGGAACCAGCCTGGTCCCTGCTTGCTGTGAGGGGGTGAGGACCGGGTGCTAGAGGGGGCTGTTGGATCCAGGAGAGCTGCAGGAGGCGAGCGGGTCACTCTGGGAGCGGAGACATCAGGGGCAGGGGAGCAGGCAGCAGGGCTGCAAAAACCACAGGAGGGCTCGGAGGATGTGCCAACCCACCAGCTCTGCCCAGGAAGTGCTGCCGGGCAGCCGGATAAATAACACAAGAGATCCCCCCATGCCAGAAAGCCATGCTGCTGTCTCCTACTGGCGACAACTGCCCCAGTCATGCCAGAGCAGCCCTTGCTGAGAGACGACTCAAGGGACGGGTGTGTGCTTTCATGTCCAGTTTTATTAGTGTTGCATTAGTACCATAAAATAGTTGATGAGGTCGAGCACGTTGCAGTTTGTTCCAAAAAAAGGCTATTTACATTTAATCTGTCTTCATTTAAGAAAAAAAAAAATTAGAACCCAAACAATACAACAATGAAACAGATGGACAACTCAGGAATCTACAAAGTGGTAACGTCCCTTCGTACGCCACAGTCCGGACAAGGCTGGCAGCACGCAGCCCCGGTACCCATGCTCACAAGGTGCTTTCCTGCAGCCACAGCACGTACACAACCGGGCCGGCAATGCTCTGGCAACCCTCCGGCCAAGGTGCAAAGCAGCAGCTGACTGGATGTGGCCCCATACTGGTGCTCTTCCTTAAGGAAACCAGGGACCTGCTGCTTTCCAAGTTGGCATGTCCCCTTCTCCCTCAGTCTGTGCCAAAGCAGCCAAATAACCCTGCAGGAGCCAGCCCTACCAGGAGCATCTCCCGTGAGAACCCTGCTGAAGAGGCTCCAGGAAACCTCTGGGAGATGCTGCTGCTCATTTCTGGCCTTCTCCCTGCCAGATACGCCCGGAGAGAGTGTCACACTAAATGCCACCCCACAGCTATCTGCCGAGACTGAGACCCCCTGAACAAAGGGGACAGAGGCACTGCATCCAACCTAGATTCAAGAAAGCTCCAGGGCCCCCAGTCCTTCACCACTGCACAGCAGGACTGCCCTAATCCCAGCCTTCCTTATCACTTGGCACATCAAGCAGCAGGAGAAGGCCACCAGCTCTGCTGCCTTTCACCAGGAGTTTCTAATTAAACTTGGAGGTGCCAGGTGCAATGCCCTCCACCCCGGCACTCCAGTGCTCCCTCCAGCACACGCTGCTGGCGAGAAACAGGATGGGGCCTTTGCTGCAATCGCAGGTTAAGCACAGGGCAGTGTGGTTCTCAGCTGAGTTTGATGATAGAAAGCAAACAGGCACATCTCCTCCAGCCCCAGAAACCTCCCAGCCGCCTACCCCTGCCCTCTCTGCAGGATAAAGCCACAAGCGCGTGCTAATTAAAGCAACAAAACACAGCCAAGGAGACAATGGCTCTCCCCAAACTCATGTGTAATTAAGGAGGACTCTGCAGTTACTGCTGAGATGTATCCAGTAACAATTGAACTGGATGGAAACTGCAGCACTGAGCTAAAACAGCCATCCAAGATGTCCATGAAGTCGCCACTGCCGCAGGAGAGCGAGCCCTGATTGAACGCTGGCAGGGCCGAGGTCCAGCCGTTGTCTCCAGGAAACTCAACCCAGAGGAACAGGAAGCACTCAAGGTGCAACACAACGCCACAAAAACCTTCCATCTTTCATCTGCTCGCCAGCGCTGTTAAACTAGGTCAGCGTTGCACAGCCCAGCGCAGCAGTGAGCTTGTTCCTGAGACCTCACCTCTGAGCGAGGCGGGGGCCCTTCGCCCAAGAGCAGCTGGAAAAGAAACCAGCTGCTTTGAGAAGCCACAGCCAAGAGAGCAGGAGATACGAGCTCTGCAGGGAACAGGGGCGAGTTCTGGGACACAAAGGGACAGGGAGACCAGGGGACACCACCTTCAAAGCACCTCCCAGCCAGAGATCAGCTCAGATGCTGCCTGCTCCAGCCCCTGCCTTCGCTGTCAGACCACATGGCTCCAGAGCAAGCCCTGTCTCACACAGGCGAGCAAGATAACACCACTGTGTTTCTTCGTTCGAGTGGTGTTCATCAAAATTCTCAAGAGCCGAACGCAGTGGTGCTGTCTCTGCTCTAAGCCATCCTTCTGCACTCACCAACTTGCATGCGACCACCTAACCCCACCAGGCTGGCACAGCTCCGCAGGTACAGGCCCATCGCTGCCCCAGCGGCTCTCCCTGGCCCCGTAGCAGCGACTCCAGCCGGCGTGGCTTGCTCATGGCAGGGTCCCCTAGGAAACTGTTGGGGAAGCTGGGAGGGTGGGAGACCCGAGATCAGTCACTCGTTCATGTCACTAGGTGCAAAGCCCCTTCCCAAAATGGTTTCAGCTACATGCATGCTTTGACACTCATTTTCCTGAAAGAGAAACCCGTTTCTCCTCCAGTCAGGGACAGAAACAGCTGCACAAAATGGCTCCACATGATACAAGAGAAACAACAGAAGCACGACACCCTGACTGCAGCAGCACCACCAAACTCGCATGCCAGCCCTTGCCTCCAAGGCTGGGAAACACCACAGCCACTCCCTGGGCACACAGGGAGTGTGGGCAGGCCTGGCACACACTACAGCCACTCCCCCTGGCACACAGGGCACACACGGGCAGGCCCAGCCTGCCACTGCTGGACTCTGGGAGGACAAGGCTGAGAAGCTGGGATGTTTCCTTGCATGGAAGAGGCATTTCAGAGGCATTTCAGAGCAACAGCAGCTTTCCACAGGGGAGAAACCCCACAGACGCAAGCTCTCAAGTCTCAGGCGTACAGAGAGTTTCCCTGTGAATTCACTTGTGTAAAGTTAGAACAAAACACAAACCAACATGAAATGCAACGAGCAGAAGTATTTCTCTCACACGTACACACACAGAGAGTAGAGCAGGGCAACACACATTTGATAGGCAGGACCCTGGAAATCCTGTCCTAGCTACCATTTGTTTCTTTACAGTAGGTTGAAATACAAAGAGGAGCACAGTGATGGTTCCCCCCTCACCCCCCCAGTAAACAAAGTTATTGCAGTCAGTCAGTCCACCCCACCTCTGCAGCACTAACACGCTCCGGCACCAAGAGGTGCCCAGGCTGCCTGTGGCTCCTGACGCTGGAACCGAGCCCAATCACCCTTGTCACACCAGCGTGAGACTCAAGGAAGAAATCATACACTGACTAATTTCCTTTAAAAAGCTTTTTTTTTGATGCAACAGCCTCAATAAAGAAAAAGAAGTGATGTGCTTATACACCATCTCCCACACTACCGCTGCTAGGCAACGCTATACACTCCCAGAGCATCAGCTCAGGTCAACTGAAAATGCATGAACTGATGGACACGACGACATTCAAACCACAGCTGAGCTTCTGCCACAGCCAAGAGCTAGCAGACGGCAGGCAGACCTGCCCACGGGACTGCGGGAAGAAACAGAGTATTGCAACCAGACAACATGTCCTGCCCAGCAGCGCGCCACCGGGCGTGGGACCATGTCCTCCTCCCCTGTGTGGTTTGAAGGGAATACCCAGTTCCTGGCCAAGTAGGTTGCACTTGTGCTGGGAAAGGGTTTCATGAAATCAGAGTCGGTGAAGCAGCCTGTGCTGTGAGCTGCGACAGGCACTAGATCCAGCAGGGACCATGCTCTCGCTTAATAACCCCTTGCTCCCCGTCAGCAGAAGGCCTAACAGAGTACACCACCACTGCCCTGCCCAAAAGAACCCAGGTGGTTCCTGCGCAGAGCAGGACCTGCCAAGCACGGCAAAGCGGGTTCCCCAAGCCTTTAAAAACCCAAGGGTAAGGGATCAGACCAAAAAAAAAAAAAAAAAAAAAAAAAAAAAAAAAAAAAAAAGGTTGAAAATCATCACCGCCCTCAGCAAGTGCCTTCTGGAGATGTTCACGGAGCCTGGCCTGCCCACAAGGGTGGGACCCAAAAGGACCTCATCAAAACCTTCAGTCTCTGAAACACCAGAGATATCTGTTCTTCCACACGGCGAGCACACTCAGCTCCCCAAACCCCATCCACCACCTGCTCCAAGTTCCTCCCAAGGCACACCTCGGGAAGCCTGGAGAGCAAAAGGCCACATCTGCAGCACCGGGAGCCGCCCAAGACTTGTGGCTTGTCACGCTGCCTCCTTGCAAGAGCATCCCCTAGTCCTAGCACCCCAAGTGTCCCTGGCAGCAGTAAGGTGTACAAAGTGAACGCAAGCACAGCCGGAGCCAAGCCAACAGTGCGAGACACCCAAAAATCTCACTCCTCCATCTCCTGGGTCGTCTTGCTGCCCGAGGTGGACAGAGAACCTGGCTGGCTTCATCCTCTCACGTCCCAGCTACAGCTTCCACTGCACATTGGGACTGAAACCCCTAGGCAAAGCCTCAACTCATAGGCAATGCTGTGCCAGGGCAAAAGCATATCCTGCTGGGGAAGGGATGCAATCCATGGAGAAATGCCCATGAGAAGGAATACTCAGAAAGCAGCAGGTAAGGACAACAGCCACCTACAGAACAGCCCGCAGGAGGCTGCCTACCCCCAGCACCCTTCGTTTTTGTTACAGTCTCTCTGTCCCTATGAGGAGAGGTCCTGGGTGGTTCAAGGGCATGGTGAAAATACACTCCTGCAGTGGCCCTGAAGCCAGGCAGCCTGCACCCAGCCTGGGGAGGTGCACGAGGGAGATGGCAGCAGGCTCTGAGGAGCACAGTGTGGTCAGGGCAGGACAAAGGCAGAGCAGATAAAGCAGCCCATGCTACCTCATGTGTGTGGTTTGACAGATGGACGGGAAGGCAGCTGGACATGCAGAGCGCCTGGCTGGCTCCCAGTCCAGCCACTACAGTGATGTATCACTTCACCAACAACGGCTCATCTTCCTGGGTTGGTTTTTTTTTTTTGGCAACTTCATTTTTTTTTCCCTCTTATTTTTTGTTTTTTTATTTTTTTTTTTAAGAAAGCATTAAAAAAAATCTGCAGCTGTTAAAAAAAAAAATCCTTTCCTTTTAGAGGCTGGACGAGGTTTTATTGACAGGTAAATAATCGGTGTGAGTATGTAAATAGCAGCGACCCCACTGACGCGGCGTCCCTCAGCAGCACAGCCAGCTGCAGGGACATTGTGACTGGCTCAGTTTGGTCATTGTCACAGACCTGGGACACTGAAGTTCCCTTACACCTAGTGTTTCCCTAATTCCTGTTCCTGCCCGACCCTCCTCAGGCATCGCTTCAGCATAAACACCT
Organism: Balaeniceps rex; assembly: GCA_013401315.1. Taxonomy (NCBI): domain Eukaryota; kingdom Metazoa; phylum Chordata; class Aves; order Pelecaniformes; family Balaenicipitidae; genus Balaeniceps; species Balaeniceps rex. Next base: position 134,673 of record VYZW01005862.1, on the reverse strand, counting down.
GCCCGTCCCCATGGCAGACCCCACGCTCCAAAGGGGATCTCCTCTCCAGATCTCCCTAGCAATGCCAGTGGTTTGTTTTTCAAACCGGACAGTTGAACTCCCTCCAGACTCGCTGATCTCTCATCCTTTGGCAGCAGGAAGAAAGACTGGCCATCTTTTTTTCCTAGAAATACAGAGGGAGGGGGCCAAATGCACCGTAACGCGCATGATCTTCCGCAAAATCCGTTCAAGCTGATCCATGGCTCCCCCAGCCCACTCATACCAATGAGGTCTCAGGTTAATAAGCAGTGCAGTTACTCAGCTATCTGCTCGTAAGTGGTAGGTGTTCTTGGGCAGGTTGCCTGCTCCTGCCAACTCCCCCACGACTTCATGTTGTCAGCACATCTACATTTAAGACTGGGTTTTTTTGCCTTTGTTTAAAGGGGTTTCCTTCCCTTGTAGTAAACTGAAGAGTTAATAGAAAAAAGTAATTCAAAAGTAATCCAAGCACATCTGTAATTAATTCTGCAGGAGAGGGCAGAGCGATGCAAGTCAGAGTTGGCACGCAATTCCTGGCTCCTGGTGTGCAGTCCCTGGGATGGGCAGAAGGTCCCTCCGCCGAGCACGGCTAGAAGTTAGATTTGGAGTGTCCAAATATGCAGATGGGAAAGTGCTTGACATGAGAGGACCACTGTGCTGCCAGCTGAAAGAACTTGACGTCGTTCCACTCCACCCCGTCGATCAGGACTGCAGGGGAGGGTAAAAAGAGAGGAAAGTTAGAAAATATCGAGTAGAAGTGGCCAGCCTGAAACAGCTTTGCTAGAAACCTCCCTGCAATTGGCACAGGGAGGCTTAGCCACGTTCTGCGCTCAGGGTATGTGCTGCTCTGCCTGGCCACCCCACAGCTGTAAACAGCTGCACACACAGGGGAGACAGGCTCAAGAGCAGACCAGGTTTAGGGAGAACAGCTGAGATAGTTGTTCCAGCATCACTCGCTGACACTGGAGCTCCCCAGACTGCTGATTTCAGTGTCACCTGATCCAATTTCTCGAATTTCCTAAACACACTTCATTTTCTTTTTTGGGCAAATGCACTCTTGCGGAGATGGACGTCAGTCTCTCCTCACTGGCACTCTTAACCAGGAGATCCACATCTCCTAAAGAGGTGACACACGTTCTGTGACCACCCCTCACACCCACCAGTCTCACAGGGACTGGGCCAGGGTTAAGGAGGTGACCTAAGCAGATCCCTCTGCTGTTAACAGAGGTGGGGATTATCAACTGAATAGGCTACAGGAATTACTGGATGCACAGCTCCACTGACAGCCGCAGCAGGTCTGCCTGCAAGACGCATGTACGGCTCCTGCTGTGCCACGCCTTTGTGCCAGAGTCCTGCCTAGAGGAGCAGTCACACTCTCACTGCCCTCCACCATCACTTTCCAGAACTGCAAGGGAAACAGAGAATGACAGGGAGGGGAATGGAGCCCAGCCCAGCCCTTGTCTTCACCCAGGGCACTGATTCAGAGGAATTCCTAGGTAAGTCCTCCTAGGCAGGATTTTCCCACATCTCAGACCTACTAAAGCATTCCCCCATGCTGGACACATCCAAGGCTGTTCCCCAGGAATACCCCCATTAAGTTGGCTCCAGGGCATGGGGCAGGACACCAGATCAGCCCTTTGCCTGGAGGACAATGCTAACAGCTGAGCCTCACCCCAGAGTCGGATGGGATGCAAGTGCTGCACTTACCGCGCAGCATGTTCTGCTGATGTTTCGCTGTGCAAATCAACCTGCTGATTCCTTCAATACACTGGCTCTTTGACTCAACCTCCTTGTCTTTTGTTTTCTTGGGCAAAAACATCACTGGAAGAAAATCGAACGGGTACACAGTGAATCTCTGCCACTCACAGGAGCTGCACTAAGACTTGTTTGGGTTTTTGCATTTAAACATTCATGTCTGAAAATTCTCTAATTTGAACTCCTAAGATTGTCACTGTTTGACAGGAGTTTGACTGCATCAGTGCTCAGCACCATCACCTACACACACAGACATCTTAGCCCTAAGTGTCCCTACGTGAAGCATTCCCAGCTCGTAACCCAGGCCCCAAAGGGTAACTCCTGCTGCTCTGCTGGGACACCAGGCAAAACAGCTGCACCTGTAGCCGTCCCCAGCCTGCCCCCTGTGCTGGGCTGACGGGATCTGCCGGGCGGCCGCACCACCTAGGGGGAGTCCCACATACTGCATACGGCTGCCGGGCAGCACTGCGCTCCAGCCTCCGATGTATCTGCAGGCAGGTTTGCTGCACTAACAGCGCCCCAACATGAGGCTGAGCTGTACAGACACCTGGAGGGCACGAAGGACTACAAACTATGGGCAATTGGTGGAGAGGGAAGGCATCAGGAGAGCTAAAAAGGGTCCAGTTCCCCGAGAACTGTCCAAATGCGTGAGCAAAGATGTACAAACTGGCTCCACAAAAGCTGGTAGTGTTGAACACCACTGCTTCAGGCTGGGCCAGCCCCAGTGAAGAATATTTTGAGTGTCTCAGGATTGCTTCTCCCATAGGCATGCCACTTAAAAAGGGTGTCGTCAGGGGTGGGAGTACTGGTACCCACAGTGCCACAGCTATGTTGGCCCAGTAGTGACCTGGCTGCAGAGTTATGCACCCGTGTCCTGCAGCCACAGGTCCAGAAGGCTCTGCTGGCCTTCCCTCAGAGCCCCCAAAACCCCCACTTCCACCAGGAATGACTCCCAGGCCCATGGGCAGGAAGATGTCGTGAAGGACAGCTATTGGCTGTTGAATATAAATGCAGAACTGCCTTGCTGCTTCCTTGAAAACACTTCTCCACAGAGCTGTTCTGAATTTCTGATGTTTCACATTACCAAGGCCAGGAGCAAACACAGAATTACTGACAATATTTAAAATGCCTTTTTTGTTTGTTTGTTTGGAGAAAATAAACTCAAAGCCATGATTTTAAGAGCAGAAGATCAAACAAGAAAAAAGTTAACATCAGGCTTTGTACTGAGAGCATTTATCTTCTACCTCCTTTTGTCCCACAAAGCACTCTGCAAGAACATAAGAGCCCCTGTAGAAGAGCTTACATTGCTGCAACACTGCTCTGAGTGACACCACCTCTTGTATGTATATGCACACCTAGCAATGGCTTGGCAGGTCTGGCTGATGCATTTATCTGTCTGTGACAGTTGTATTTTAACATGAGGACACCACATCAAATCCAGCAAAACTTCTGCTGGGGCTGCTGCCGTATGCTGCAACATGATGGGATGCACACACATCCTGCTTCTGTCTGCACCTCTGTCATGTGGCAGAGGAGAGACCAGAGCACAGAGCTGTACAGGCTGCAGGGTCTGCCCCGATTCTGGTGGTCGGGGCACGAGCTGCCTCTTACCTAACCCAACACCCCAAACCAGCACCAGCAGGCTCACAAGGAACACAGGGAAGCCGTCCAGAGCAGCATACCTCCTGGCCTTCTGCACAGCCACCCACAAACGTCCTTGCTCTGTCCCCATCTTTGTTCTTTCAGGCTACACCACCTCAGCTGTTCAGCTGTAAGTATGAACACATCCCCTTTTTACAGCACAAAGAGGAACCTCCCTTTCAAACTTTATCACCTTATGCAGTCACTTCTCATCTACAGACAGACTAGGATTTTGGGGATAAAAATATGACTAAGTTGCTGTAATGCAGGACTGACAAGTCAGGCAGCCCTGGAGCAGCAGAACAGGGAGAGCAGCATTGCATTCTTGGCCTTTGGCAACAGTACATGTGTCCACCTTACCTTTCTTGTTCTTCTCTTTCGTCACGACTGTCATGGACATCGTTGGAGTGGTGGCAATCTCACCGCTGGCCGGTAACCTGCTGACCTGGAGAGACCGGAAAGTGCATTTCAGTGTGTTTTTGGTAGTGGAGGGGTCCTTCTTCTCCGGGTCTCTCTTTCTGTCCATGGGTGGAGCTGCAATCCAGTAATCCACCTGCAGGCCCATCAACTCAGCACCGAGGCTCTGGCTGGAAAACAAGAGAAGAAGGTAATTTCTGCGCAGCACTCAGCAGAGTTCCTCCCTCTGCATCTTGTCAGAGTGGCTGCTGTTCCTGACCAGGTGGTCAGAGGACAAGCGCCTGGTTCTTTGGGAAATCAGGCAGCAACATTTCATAGTGAGACCCGATAGTCACAAAAGCACAAGTCATCACTCAGTCTGGGTCACGTTACATGCTGGCATCGGCCTGGCAGCACAGAACTGCAATGAGCTGAGACAAGCTGACCTGCTGCACAGACAAGCAGTGGGAAAGGGAGCAGACAAGCAGTTTCCTAATGCAGTGCTGAGTTCAGTGATCCAGCCAGAAAAGGCAACCCCTGAGGTGGCCCAGATCACTTCCAGCTGTTGAGTGAGGAAGAGGGGCTGTAAGCACCTTGCTGCTGCCTCTTGAGCACTGATGAGGTAATGACTCTGGCCAGGTGCAGCACTGCCAAAATCATCTCTGAACTGGGGCGAACAAAGAGCTGGTAGGTCCCTGAACATTAAGCACTCAGTTCCCAGCCTCCCTGACTGCTTCCAACTTCTACGTCCATGAGCTTTTCCTGCCACCAGCTGCTTCCCTTCCTGTCCAGATGCTCCACCAGGTTACACAGGATCTCTGCTCTCCCCAGGTCCCTGGGCACTGGGCGATCCACTCCACAGCCCTGCTGCAGGCTGGGGAATTCCTGTGCTGGGAAAATGCTCTGCCAGTCCTGTGATGTTTGCTAAACAACAGCAGGTTTCAGGACATGATCCGCTGTTGAAAACTCCTGCGTATCGTGTGGTAATAGACATGCGTCACCAAAACACACTGCCAGCGTTTCTTGAGCCAGAAAAGGGAAGATGAGCAGCCTGGGAAATTCCACTCCTTGCCTGCCCCTGCCTCTCACTAGCTAACTCTGAGTGGAGCAGGGGTTTATCATTCAGCAGACCTACAGTTGACAGCCTATACTTCTTCCTACACAATGACAGTGTTGAATAATATGCAAGTACTATACAAAAAACTAACTAAATTTATCTACCAATCTGTGTCCCCTGTTCAAGAAATGGCAATTGTTAAGGAAGATGACATATTCATCTTGAATGAAATATGCATCCCTCTACACCACCTGTCTTATTAGAAACTTTCAAGGTAAAACAAGGATGGTCCATCGTTAAGGTCCTCTCAGCAAATCATTTCCTTTTTTTTGCCATTTATTCAGCTGAAAGCCAGACCACAAAGCAGAGTTCATCTTTGATCACCAAAACCAGGTTTTGGGTTCTCAGGGCAATTTCAGAAGTGAGATTCTGATGTTTTGCAGATGTAGCTTTGGATTTTAAGGCTCCTTTGCATCACACTTCTCATCTCAGTTGTAAAGACAAAGCATCCTAATGTTCACTGTGCCCAGGCAGGATTTTGTGTTCCATTCCTGGTTAAACACACAGCTTAATCTTTCAGTCTGGGTCACCCTCCAACCCCCTGTGCTGTCACATACGGATCAGTGGAGATGAAACAATGTCAAACCTAAACTTCCTCACTTCTTGATGATTTTACCATACAGCATGAAACCAAAAAGTACTGGCTTCCTAGAGCCGGGGTGTCAACTTCAGATATATCACATCCATGGCTCACAACTTTAATAGCCTACACCCTTGTGGGTACAGGTTCCCAAAACACTTCCACCTTTGGAAAGCCCACACGAGAAGTCAGCTCTGCTCTCCAGAGCCTGCGCAGCCCCCAGCTCTCTCCACTGCCAGCCAACTGCTGCTGGGACCAGCCTGGGGCAGACAATACTCTCCTGCCACCAAACCACAGGGGGCCAACAGGAGGGACTTGGGGAACTGGGCCTCCTTCCTGCACAGGCTAACGGCCACTAACACCTTCCAGTTGCTTGGCACCTGCTAAGCTGGGACTTCCACTTTTCCATTTCCTCTTGTTAAAAGGGAACTCTCAAGCCAGTTTAAGAAGCCAGAGGTTAAAGTCCCCGAAGGGCTCTCTGGGGTGGGCAGGAAAGGTCCCTATTCTGTCTCCAACAGGGACAGTAGGAGATGTTGCTTAGGTAGAGCATGCGACCCCAGTCTCTAACTGCAGAGCATTCCCTTGGACTTCCCCAGCCTGACAATCACAGGATTAGGGATGTTAGAGGGGACATCCCTGAATCATCCTTTAGTATCCATTAATGGATCTGCTGTCCATGAATTTGCCTAACCCCTCTTTGATCCGCTGATGCTGCTGCCACAGAAGTAGCACAGGCGGACATGGTCCTAATATGCCTTTCCTGCTGGGTGCAGAAGTCCCTTCCTTTCTCCCTTTTAATTGACCTCTTGCCAGTGTCACTGTGCGCCCCCAGGTCTCGTACCATAGGTTTGGTGAAAGACAGTTCAATATTCAACAAACCCACTACCACTGTGATTTTGCAAAACTTGAGGCGCTTACCTCTTTTCCCTCCTCCCCCAAAACCACAGAGTCCAAGCGCTTCTAGACTCCCCTCACAAGGCTGCTGCTCTGTCCCCTTGATCTTGTTAACTCTCCTGAACCTTGAACTTCACCACATGCTTCTGGGTACCAGAACTGAACACAAAGTGTTAGACAGCTATACCAACACTTTATGCAGTAACAAAATAAGAGTCCTGGGGAGGGCAATTCTTTACTGGCAGTTTTCTAGGGGTCTCCTCCCTTCACGCCTAAAAGTTTCAGCTAAGCCAGAGCTTCACGTTGCCTACAGGTGCTGTCTCCTGTAGGCACACGCATGAATGGGAGCTGCATTTCCACTATGCCACCTTAACAACTGTCAGCTTTCCCCTCACAGAGAAAAAGCCTGCTCCTTCCACAGAGTCACTCTGACCTTACACTCGCTTGGTCCTTAAAAACGTAAGAATCGTGAGGGATTAGGCTAGCACCGACATGTATTAGGGTCAGTATTTTCTTTGGCTACATACCTCCCCAAGAGAATCCAGTCTCAAAAGGAAAATACCAGCAGATGGCGAACATAAACCTTCCCAAACAGGCTGCCACAATGGCTCATCAGAATCAGGGTTTCTACCAAACTATCAGAAAGAAGTCTGCCCCTTCTAGTTCAAACGTGTCTGCCCTTGAGAAGTGCAGCCTTCCCATCGGGTGCAAGATCCCCTCTGCCCTCCCCAGCTCCTTGTCAGCCATCAAGGACACAGTCACTCCAGAGGCAAAAGAGGTGAAGGGGAAAGGTGACAACTTCAAGTGTTTGCTAGGGAGGAAGAAAGCAGAGCTATGAGTTTTCCTTTACAAGAGTTTTCCTCTCTCATGTATATGTCAGATAAGACAGCCAAGAGAGCTGTAAGGGAGACAAAACATGCTTTACCTGGAGGATGAGAAGCTGCCTGTGACAGATGGTGAGGAAGGTGGTGTGGGGGAGGCTTCTTTCACAGCCGGAGACACAGAAGGTGGGGTAGAAGAAAGGACACTGGAGCTTGAGGGAGCTGCGTCATCAGAGTCACCTTGCAGAAAAGAAGTCAAATTGTTTGTCTGGGTTTGTCTCACAGCCCAGCACATGCACGCTGGGATAGCTCAGTCTCTTTGCCCACACTCCTGCTGCACAGGTTTTGTTCAGACTCAATTCAGAGATCAGCTAGCCCATTAGTTCTAACTGCCTCCACACTTAAACCACAGGACTTTCTAAGTTTGGGTAAGAGGCAGGCACAGACATTCACACTCCTCTGGGCTCCCTACCTGGCATCTGCTCTCCTAGGGTTTGCTTCCAGCTGATTTTGAGCCTCCTGCACAGTCAGAGCCCAGCCCATTGATCCCTGCTGGGGAATCTCCCCCTGCAACCACTGCAGGGCAGCACCACTCCGAGACTCTTGGAGAATCCAGTACCTCTGAGCTGATCACAGGGATCTCCACATTCCCTCTGCTTCCACCCTCCACAACCAAGGCATCATTCCCTTCATGTTGGCCCTTTAGGATGGTGGGAGCACTAAGGGCTGCCTCCACACACAAACCTATGTGTAACCCAGGCCACAGGAATCTGGGTTTAATAGTGAAGCAATATAAGAAACAATCCCAACAGATGAGGAAAAAAATATTCTTGACTAGTAGTGCATACGAAGGAAGAGAAAACAAGTTGACATTGATAAAATAGCACTACCTCATGTCCATGTGGGTAAGCAGGCAGTATCGTGTAAATCAGCCTTGCACTCCCCCATTAAAAAAAAAAAAAAAAAAAAAAGGGGTCTAAATTTGTTGTCACGTTGGCAAACTGGTTGCCTATCCTGGAGTTCCCAGTGTTAGGCACATGTTTGAGATTGATTTTATTAGGCAATTGAGCCCAGCATAGGGAGACAGGCATGAACTTCCAATGAACTGCCTCCCCAGTTTGGAGCAGGAACCTCAAATAACCACAGCGGTGAATCCACTCCACTGAGAACACACGTAAGAAAAATGGGTGTTTGCACATATATGAGTGGAGCTTCCCTGGATGAGGGTGTGGGAATTTCAGCTGGCCTGAAGCTCCTTGTGAAGTAACAAGAAAAAGGGCCTCTTTCAAGAGAGAGGCCTCTGTTTCTGTGGACAGCCACTGGGAGTCAAGGCGCCGAAACTGGGAGCTACTAAAATCCAATTCCACCTTACAAAACTCCAAGACATCAGCAATGGACAAGTTTGGTCAGCCTGTGAAGTCAGGTTCCCACCACCTGTATGACACAGAAAGCACACACAAGATGCTTGTTACCTGACGTTGCAGAAGATTGTTCCACTATTCCAACCTTCACCACCTAGAGGGGGCAAAACAGAAGAGCTCTATTGAAACAGGAATCCCCTGAACTTTGGGAACCCCCAACCCCCAAACTAAGCTCATCCCTACAGCCCCGTTGGCACTGTCCCTCCAGTCAGAGTAGTGTTAAAGTATTTTAAAAAGTGGAGCCTTCTAAGAGCTGGGCAGGTCCCAGCAGTGTCCAGCCAAGCAGTACCAGCTCACAACCCTTCCCTGACCTATACAAAAGACAGCACAGACCCTGTGGAGCTGCTACAGACCTGCACAGCTCTGAATAGCCCATTGCTGGCCCCAGGCTATGGCAACTACACTGCCTGTCTGTGACACCTGTGGGAATAGGGCAGGGAGGAGAAAGGAACATAAATATGCTTTTAGCACTGCTTTGATACACCTGCTAATTACAGACATATTGCTTCCACTGCACGAGTGCGGCCACTTCTAGGGTGCAGCATAGTTGGGGTTTGTTAGGAAACCACAAAAAGCAACAAAGTACAGTTTCTGACCAGAGTTTTCTAGTCCCCCAAAAAAGGGAAGTGTCTGGCAAAGAAGATAAAGCTCCTAGCAAAGCCTCTGCGCACAGACATGGATAAACCACCACATGGACAGGTCAGAATGATCCCAATCACACTGTAATAAGGATACAAATGTGTTCTCATATGGCCAACCACCAGCTAGTACATTTACGTTAATGATAAATGCCACTGGCAATAATCTGTGGAACAGAGCATGCTACAAACACAAGCTCCTAAGAACACACTATGCCTAGAAAGATAAAATGACCCTTGGTGATATAAAAGCAGGGACCTTCCATAGCGATAATCTGCTATGGCGCACAGGGATCATTACTCTCGACACTGAAGAGGAGAGACCCTTCTTAAGGTCCTGAAGAAACTTGCATCCAGGGCTAACATCTACCCTATATAAAAGTTGACCAATAGGAAAGAGCTGCAAAGGGATCTCAAGTCAATAAAACCTGCTTTGGAATGAGAAATGATGTCACGCAGTCTACTTAGTTTGAAAACAGAAGATTGTCAAGTTCAGATGTGACCACGTCTAGACCACAACTCCAGGGAGTACATTTCTGTGCTACGGGATGAAAAAAAAGGACCTAATCATGAAAAGCAAAAAACTTTGCACAGTTCACACACAGGAGTGGGGGGGGTGTATGCTCAGTGCTAGATCTCGGAGAGCTGCCAGGCTCTCTGGTGGATTCTCTGTTAGCTCCAGTCTTGGAGAAGCCATCGTGAACTCAGCAGTGTGTGCAGAGGCACCCTGAGGGGGCACTGGCTTGGGAGAAGGAGGCTGCAGTTCAGTTTGGCCAGTCTCCACCCAAAGGGCAACAAATCAAGCTCTGGAGTCCAGCAGCCATTTGCGCTGTATGTGTTAAAAGCCAAAAGGACGTTTCACAGACTGTAACTAGCTGTGAGCAAGAGGAGGTGAGGCAGAAGAGTTAGGGGAAGAACAAGCAACACAAAAAAGTGCCTACAGCCACCTTGATCTACAAGCCAGACAGGAAATTTCTTCTGGCCTTTTTCCCCTTGCTAGCTGACTGAAGATGCTAGAGTTCAGACACATGGGAGGAAGACAAGGTTAAACACTTTCCCTTCCCTCCACTCAGGGAGGCACTTGAGACTGCTGCAGTCCCAACAATACCTCCATCCAGGAACGCTGCAGCAGCCAGCCTCCTTTCCCTTCAGGAACGAGGTGCATCCTGTTAACTCTCCTGGCAACTGGCTGTCAGCACAATGCAGGCGCATGACCATGCAGCCTCACCACCCTAGCCTGGCTTTTGAGCCCTTGTGGAGCTCTGCTCCCACCACTTCAGAGCCCGGCTGAGCAGCACAGCACTGCCCTGCTCACTTCTGGGTCAAAGACTACACAACCCAGCTGGAGGACATCAGTTTTTGCATGCTAAAAGCCAACAGAGTCCAGCCAACGTCAGGAGTCGCAAACCCAAATATTGTTGGCTCCCTCTCTTCCTTGGCCAACAGCTCCAAGCAGGCTGCAGCTGAGGGAAAGAGCTTCAGTGTTCATGTTCAGCCTCAGACTTTGTGAGACACCTGCAACTGGCCTTTCAGAGTCTCTTCAGATGTGTCTCATGGGGAATTACTGTGTCAGGAACACTTCAGAAGCAAGAATAAGCAGCATTGATTTGACCCTTACCACCAGCCGACACAGGAAATCAGTCTGCGCTTTCAAGGCAAGTTTTTTGGTGGGTTGGCAGTATTATGCACACAACAGAGCTGTTCACTCTTCCCACTTTCACACAATCAAATCCAGACTGGAAACGCATTCCTAATGTCAGGACAAGGATCATTTTAGAGCAACTGGACAAACACTCTGAGCCCCGTTTACTTGCACATAGCACTGAACTAAATCAGCCCCAAGGAAAAGCTTTGCAGAGCCTAGCAGCGATAGTGAGACAAGTCCAGGAGTTTCCAAGCCCTTCTGGGCTTTTCATGTTATTGGGAAAGGTGAAACAGCTGTTTCATAACAACAGTTCTTCACTAGCAATCACAGCTCGTGGGAGGCAGAAGATCACAGCAAAGCTCATCAGCAGGGAACAAATTGGGAAGATGTGTCTCTCCACCTTTGCAGAAGACATCTTTCCTTCAACAAACAAAAGTAGATTGTCATCTCAGGAACACTGCAGAGACTCTCACTCGGAAGAGATGCCAGAGTGAAAGCAGGGTCAGCCTGAGGGCAAGAGAGACTAAGCTCTTTAAATGCCTTGGGATTTCAGATTAGCTCTGACGCACTGACAGGGATAGAAATGGGAATGCACACAAGTCAGCTTAACACAGAGAAGGCAGAACAAAACAGCCAGCATGCAAGAAAGAGAAGATACAAGAGAGCAGCAAAAACTGTGAAGAGGACATCCAGTAGCTGAAGAGCAGTCAGGGGATATCCTTTTGGCCGCAGATCAATGACTTTAGACCTAAAACTTAATGAATTGAAGAGCATGATCAAATAAGGGGAGGGAAGCTAGAAAAAGCAAAGTACACAGTGCACAAAATACACTGACAGAAGCACAAACACACCCCTGCCTAGATACTCTGCACTTGGCCACCTGAGCTGGGAACATTTAAAGATAGGGACAGGAGGAAAAGCCAGGGACTACTATCCCAAATACAGATTCATATAATAAAATGTATTAAATAGCTACTGCCCCAGACTCAAACTTAACAGTGGTATAAATGATCTCCCTGGAGGGATGTACTCTCCACTTCCCAGGAGTGGATGGGATATTAAGAGGACTGGAGACAGTTCATCATAAGCACACAGAGGGATGAATCTGGAATAGCAAATTTGGCCAAATCAATCACTCGGAGCAATGCTGGGCACAGCAACCCTGAGTTCGGGTTTCCAGCAACACACCACCTTCCTCTGCACATGGACCAGCTGCAATTCTCCACCAACTAGGTGCTTTGGTCTGCAGCAAAGACAGGCTGTGAATCGGAGCGCTTCAGTGTCACACTTTCCTCTCTGTATTGAATGTACAAGGCAATAGCAAGGCTATGGTGCCTGCTTCAGTGCTGGCAGGCATGCAGCACAGAGCTGCCCAGAGCCAGCTGCCCGGAAAGTAAAATATACCCTGTAGTTGATTGAGGGATCTTAGAGGTTTGCTTATGTACCAGGCAGTTGCATCCAATCATCAGATGCTCGTGCTGACACTCTACCTTAAAGCACGCAGTGTTCCTGCTCTACCCCAGAAACCAGGTGAGTTCGGATTAACACTTGTGGACATATTCTAGCTGGCTTAAGACAGCATAACTAAGATAACACTCACCCCAACAAAGGGAATGAACTTCTGCGAAGATTCTTCGTCAGGGCTAAAGGCAAAGAGAAAAGAGTTGTTAACAGCTTGCTTCCACACCGGGCACAATACTCACTTTATATGTTGCATTCAAGCATGCAGCAGGGACGGACAGTATGCAAGCGCCAGTCCAATGTCTCCTCTCAAGGCCCCCTGCCAGCACGCTAAGAATCTGCATGGGTGGGGAAGAGCACGCAGCTTATGGCACATCTGTCAGGGGAAAGGTCTCTTCCTCCCTCCCTCACGCTTTACAGAGAAAACATGCTTTAATGGCATGGCAGTCATTACAGACACACGACCTCCTACTGCAAGGAAATGGATCTGTGCCACAACAACACGGAGAACTGTGCATTACTTACTAGTCCCTGAAGCGCTCTGCACACATGGCCTTCACACGTCCCACCTTTGGAGTCATGTGCCATACCTTGCATATCGCAGCATCGCTAAAGCAGTTAGCCTGCCACGGGGTTACAAGCCGTGACACGTGGTTATTTGTATAGCACTAGCAAGTACATACACACACACACACTGATACATGTTCCCTGCCACTGGGAGCTTGCAAGTCCTTAGACAGGCACACTAGAGAGGTCAGGCACCAGAGCACACTGGGTAGATCTGGACACCAACTTGAGAACAGCAAACAGCTAAACCAAACCGAACAAAACGCACACCGTGTCCCAGAAACAGCTGAAGACAACAATACACACATTTTGAAAGCAGGAAGGCATCAGTCCCTCCTGCTCTGGCCCTGCCCAGGATTTAGAAGCCAGAGGGTGGACAAGAGCCAGCAACAAAGGCCACAGTCAAACCTAGCAGGAATTAGGGAGAGACTCAACAAAGACAAGAGGGGGAAGACCTGAGTGAGGAAGAAGGCAGGCTGGGAGGGCCTGCGGAGCCACTGCTCCCCTTCAAGAGCAACAAAGATGAAGATGGACCCACAGGGTAAGGAGAGGACTGCAGGAGCACATCCATGTGTTCGGAGGAATTACAGTTCAGCAGTGGAAGTGACTGCACAGGCAAGACACACAACGTTTCTCAGTGGCCAAGCACAGGAAACAGGTAGCAAGCAGACAAACACCGAGGTTTCTCATGTTTCTCTTTTTATGCATCCCTCAGTGCTCAGAGCACTGCAACATTCAGAGAAAAACCATCCAGCATTGCCTTCATCCAGAATATCGCTGGGTGCAGCACAAATACTTCAGGAAAGCAGGTATTTCTGTGCTGTTTCCAGCACAGATTGGAAATGCACCAAATGCACAAAGGTTGCCAACCACTGTGTGATTAGCATGGGCTGGAGGACAGTTTCCTCTAAGCCCTATGGAAAGAATGGCATAGAACTGCAGCGAACATGACACAGCCAGAGCCCCCTCTTGGTCCAAAGCAGAGTGTGCTTTTGCAAATAGCCTCTCGCTTTGGCTCAGCTCTGCTTACTCATCTCTAAGACAAAGCCAGGGGCTTTGCTCCCTTCCTACCTCACAACCCCAGGCATTGTACCTTCATTCTTCCCCCAAAGCACATGACAAAATGACCGAGTCCCTGATTCTGTGTTGGAAGCCAGAAAGGTCACATCTTTCCAAGCATTGCTGCAGGCTCCCCAGCAAATAAATCTCCTATGAACATGAAATTTCCAGCTCCAGTTTTGCAAAGGGAAATGAGAAACCCATAGAGCTGTTAGGAAAAGCACAGAACAGAGGCTCAGCTTTCTTCTCATTTCTTCAGCTCCGTGGGCTGAGAAGCAGGCAGAAGTGAGTCCTGCTGACCAAGTGAGGGAAGCACAATAGCTGCCTAGTCATCTCTCAGCTACTGGATGGCTTTGCTCTGAGCTCTCAAAAAACAAACCATTCCCAATTCCAGCAGAAAACTCATTCTTGTTCCCCCTGGGAGCTCAGACTCCAACTGAGGAGAGCTCAGGGGCAATTCTGAAACAAACCATTTGCTTCAGTCACCATTTATCACAGCTCACAATGATGCACAGACTGTTCCTGAAGCAATCAAGCTGGGTTTCAGCTCGACTAGTCTAGTCCTGTCACATGTCCTCTTGGGAACTCTGATCTTGCACATGTGCCTCTGAAAATGCAGCTTATCAAAACAGCTGCTCTTCGTGTGGATGAAAGGAAAGATGAGATGACCATGCTTGTTCTCCACTTCTTTCATGCTCTTTCCTGATTCTTGTCCTTTGGGATCCCGAGATATTAATCCAGAATCCTTTTACCTTGGTAACGGTCTCTTGTATTCCTCCTACCACAGCCCTGCAACTAAAATATCCAGTCCCTGGAAAGGCAGCTCCCCCTTATTACGTAGGCTGCACAGATTCCCAGGCTGCAGAGGTTTTACCTCCATAGTGATGGCCAAGGTATTGGTTTTATCCATAGGGCTTCTGAAGGCTCTAGTATCTCAGCTATAATTTAAAGCCAGACCTGACCCTGGTTTGTGATTTTTACCAGTGTTGTTGATACATCACCTCTGCAATTTTGCGGGAAAAACCCCACAAAATTCTGGGGGAAAACAAAAACCAGACCTACGCAGAGAGGCTAGGAAAAAAACAAAAATCTTTAATGGGGAGTTGTCTAATTACTATTTTTGCTTGGGCAAAATCCATCCACCTGCAATCAGTCCTTCAAAGGTAAACTGTCCAGAAATGGACTTGCAGGCTTCCTCCCTACCCCAAGAAATTAATTCAGATTGAACAAAGACACATAGCCAGATTTATATGTTTTAGGACTCTTATAACGGAGAAGCAGCCACATCACCAGGAGTCACCCACCTGACAAAGGGAAGGAATAATCTCTCTCACTTCTGGGGCAAAGTACTTAGCCTTTTAGTAAGATTTAATTTAAGATTTAAGCAATCCAAAACAGATTCAAATGAAGCCAAACACCTGTGATT
This sequence comes from Balaeniceps rex, assembly GCA_013401315.1. Classification (NCBI taxonomy): domain Eukaryota; kingdom Metazoa; phylum Chordata; class Aves; order Pelecaniformes; family Balaenicipitidae; genus Balaeniceps; species Balaeniceps rex. The sequence goes on along the minus strand of VYZW01005862.1, from coordinate 119,234 downwards.
TCTTAGCAGGAGGGTCTCAGGTACTACCTTTACTCCAGGCACGTCCTGCAAGGGGGCATCAGGAAAGAGGGGACTTTTATCACAGAAGGACTAGCAGGCCTCTAAGCCATTTCAGGCCAGGCACTCTCAACAACTCTCCAAGGTTCATCTTTGGTATGAAGCACCTGTCCTTCCCACTGAGCAACTGTAGCTGTCTGCTGGCTAACACTGTCCCTCTTCCACCAAGTCTCCAGTGGTCAAACCAAAGGGACAAAGCAACTCCAGGTCCCTACAACACATCAGATGAGTCGCCTCTTTGCTTCACTGTGAAACTCCTTCCCAGCACCCTTCACATTCCTACAGCAGGCTGGACATACTCAACAGGACATCCAGCATTTCTTGAGCCTTGACTCCCCTCTGCTGCACTGCTCTGCCAGGCAACTGGCACAAGTAAAACTCCTGTTACGTTTCCACCAGCTGCCCAAGGAGGTTCATGCAGCAACCAGCCAGATGACAGGGGCACTGCTGAGCCAGAGGAGGGACCAGGTCCACCTTCAGCAGCTGTGTTCATGTTCAGCAGCTGCTGCAGGGTGTGTTTTAGAAGCAGCACTGACAGAAATGACCTGGACTCTGCCTAGCCACTGCCCTGCAGAGCCTCAGAGACACACAGCAAGCAGAAAACAGTGTTACCCCTGCTTCCTATTGCCCAGGAACCCTCCACCCAAGGCACTTGTGCTTCAGGGAGCAAGAGCTGGGGAAGTGCTCTACAACACACAAGAGTGAAGAGCTTTTGGTAAATGTGTAACTAGGTAGGAAATGACCCAGCCCTCACACTGACAAGCAAGCAATGCTTTTATTTCCAACAGCCAAGCTGCTCCCCAGATTCATGCAAGGGCTATCCAGAAGCCACATGGCATGAGCTGTGCTGGACACTGAATTACAGTGGGTGACACCAGCCCAGGTTCACAGAACTGATCAGCAATCCAGCCACACTGGGAATGAGTGTCTTTCCAGTCTCAGATCTCAAATACCACAGGGTTTCATTCAAGAAAGCAATGCAGAGAGATACCTCTCCTCCTAGTGAGAGGCCCACCTCTGCCACCATGGTCTCAGCTCCCCAGATGTTGCCGGGACTGCAGTGTTTCTTGACAATTCAGTAACCAGTAATTCTCCCAGTGCTCACAGACAAAGTCAGTCACCCAGTGTAACGCAGAGGAGCTGAAATGGCAATTAATTTCCTTCCTGAACCCCTTCCTCACTGCCAGCCCCCTTGATTTCAGGTAAAAGAATGGGACAAAGCTTTCGCACCATTGCAGTCCATCACAGGCAGTACATGCACCAACCTTTCGCCATGACAAACAGAACAAGGGGACAGGAAGGAGAGCGGAGCTAAGTCAAAATAGGGATAGCTGGCAATAAAGCCATAAAGCAGCTCATCACATACAGCTATGTCCTAAAAACTGGCTTGGCTTTCCTTGGATCACTAGGGCTTGTTTAACAGAGCAAATGCTAGGATACTGGGAGATGTGTCTTGCAATGAATTTGTAGGTAGCGCTGCTGTTTCTACACGGACCACTGCCTTGAAAGGTGGCCTCGGAGAAGCCATTCACCTCTGACCTTGAGGGAGAAGGAGTTGCAGTAACTTTGTGAACTGAGGACAAAATAAACAATGTCCAATAATTGTATGATTCAAAGCAGGGGACCCTACAGAGCAAGGGGGTTTTGGAGGCAGCTCAGAGAGCACAACTCTACTGCTGTCTCCTCTTTCTTAAGCTCAGAGAAGTCCCATACTTTTGGGATAGCCTGCCAGTAAGAGACTAGTCCTCAATTTCTGATTACAGGGAGAAGATTTGCTGGTCTGCACTCAGACACTGCACAGCTGAACTCCACCCTGAGCCACTGAGTGCCACCTACAGCACTCCAGTTCCAACAGACGGGAACTGAAAAGCCTTTGCTCAGTCCTGATCCTTTTGGAGCTACACTGTATCTTCTGATGGCTAGGAAGAGGAGAAGAAAAAACCCTACCTTCTCCATGTTTTACTGCTTAAAGCTACTTCCTCAATAACCCCTTCATTCCCTTTCAGTCTACATCCTGGGAACCCATATGTGTGGTCCAAAGGCATAGCAGTCATTTTCAATAATGCGTTCTGCCAGCAGATGCCATAGTTTCAAAGCAGCGAGCAGAATTTAACCTAAAGCACAAACTGTGCATCCCAGACCTGCAGGAACTGTTAAACAAGGCACAGAAGACCAGTTCGTGTGGGAAAAGAGATAGGAGATGGGAGAGGGAACCTAAAAGGAACTGATACCTTATGGTAAAATCAAAATGAAAGCTCTTTTTCCTTTTCAGAAAGCAACCAAAGAAAAAGATAAATATGTTATTATACTTACAACAAAGTGATCAATTCATTTAGATAGTGCTAATGGAAACACAATTTCTGTGTTGTTCTTCACAATACCCTCCCTAAGTTGCTGCCAATGACAGAGAGCTGTATTTCTAAAGCAAGCAACACGGGGAGACAACTGCTCATCACTCCATGGGAGAGCTTGTTCCCCTAACTCCCTCCCCAGTTTGCTCACGGGGTACTTAGCTGAAAGTAGAAGTTATTTTAAAGCAGACACAACAGAGATACTAAGAGACTGCAGGCTATGCCATGATCTGACTAAAAGTCCCAGCAATCTCTCTTCCAAGTAACTTTCTGCAGGGCTTGAGCCTGATTTAAACCTATCAACAGCTTCAGGCACGGCACCGCCAAGTCCAAAGGGTTTAAAATCCAAATGGATCAGACCACCTTTGTAAATGTTGGTCATGCACATTGCTGGGAGGGCTAAGTGCGTGTGTTGCTGAAGTACATTTCAGACGTCTTAAAACAAAGTACCAAATTGACCTTTCTGGGCACATTAGAAACTCAAAATGATTAAATGTGTGTTAATAACAAAAATGAACCTGTAACAGAATGGAGAAGGCAGTGGAGACCAGTGCAGAACCCAGCAACCGAAGCGTGCAGAGAAAGAACAAGGCAGCCATCAGAAGGGGTTCACACTGCACTAGGGGTTGTCTGAACTCCAAACTGGTAACTAAGCTAAGTCTGCACACCAAAAACAAAATAAAAGATTGAAGCTAAGAGCTTAGAGTATCCTTGTGGCTCTCCAAACCTCACCTGTATTAGGTTAACATTACAGAAGTTCACAAATACATGAAGAAAGTGCACTCTTTTTAGTGGACTAGTCAGTCTGGAAATATTTACCATAGGAGAGCATGAAGAATGTGCTACATTTTACTGAATCATTTCTGCAAAGTAATGTAGAGCAGACACAGGAATGGAAAAGCAATAGACAATGAGCATTTCCAAAAAGAGGGGAAAAAAGTTACTCTACCCACACCTTTAATCCCTCCCAGTTCTTATGCAAAGGAGGCACCAATGAGGGATGTTAAAGGACCAAAAATGAAAGATCAGATATAACATGGGAAGGGGAGTAATTAACAATTAACATCATCCATGCCTCATAGGAGATTGCTAGTCCCTAATTGAGAAAAATCACGAGCTGAGTGTTTGTCCTGCTCTTGGAAATTACTGGGATGTGAGTTAGACTCTATTATTCTCCTCTGTGCCTCAGGAACAATGCATCTCTACCCTTCAGTGACAGTTACTCTTCTTTCTATACCACAGCCACATGAGGCTCTACATACTTCTGAATCTTGTTTTCAGACCCCAACCCTCCCTCCTAGAGGCTGCTTATCCCTTAAGAGAAGTTGAAATAAAACCTGGTGAATGTCAGCCCTCCCCAGTAGGAGTCCTGGTAGCCTGCAGCTGCCAATCAACAAGGATTTTGTCTCTCCTGCGAGAAGTGCTGCTATTTACACTCCAAAAATAAAGGGTTTCAAGTTCCCTCAACACCAATGCAAAAAGGCCAGGTCTCACAGAAGATACTTTGGTGGGGAATGCTGCAGTCCAGTCTTACACACCTAAGGTCTCTGTGGTAAGGGAGAGGTCTCTGTGGTAAGAGATCTCCACAACCTAAGCAGGTATAATCTGTCCATCCCCCATCCTGCCTAGTCCCCACTTCCCCAAACCTCTCAGATCTTCAAAGAAATCACTGCACTTAAAGTAACTACACTGTTGTAGATTCGTTGTTATCTAAGTGGGACACATCACTGGGTGCAGGCTACTCCCAAGGTGTTTGCAATTTGGAGTGATTTTAAGACTGCTGACACATGAGATGAGAAAAGCAATTTGCTTTCAACCTGATGCTCACTCTGGAAAGTCAGTATTACATTAGGGACATACCTTTTCTGCTTGTATGTCAGCATCGCTTCAGCAATGGGCAACTGGTGTGCACAGTTTGCCCCTGCTATATACTGCGTTATCCGGGAGACAACATCAGGTGTTTCTGGAACTGCAATAGAACAAAGATGGAAAATAATTTAACTGACTTCACAGACCATCACCAGCACTGTCCTCCATTTGCTCAGCCAAGCAGCTGATAGTACCCAGCCAGCTGCATTTGAACTGCATCTTCCAAAGGAAGCTCTGCAGCCTACCCCAGAGCACTGTAGAGCTGTCTGACCAAAAGCAAACATCCTACCAGAGCACCAAGGTAAAAACATTAGGAAGGCACACTAGATACCCAGACATCTGTACACAGCATTATTGACTGAAGTATTACGGTTATTTTGTATTTGTTAAAATGCTTTTCTTTGAAAACATGTACCTCCCCAGAGTCAGCTTTAGACTTTTTCGCACCTTGACTGTAGGTATCTGCTGAAGAAAGTGCCTAGCCATCTCTCCCAGGGCCTTGGTGAGCTGCTCTGCTCACACCAGCATTTGACTTACCTGATTTCCTAATGAATTCATGGCCTTGCTGAGTTAACTGAAAAGACTGAGAGCCACGCAAGGGTAGGAAGAGCACAAAGATCACATGTATAGCAGCAAGTATGCTTCAAATCTGTGAGACTGTGTTTAATGCAAGTTGACAGGAAGACATTTCCTAAATGCCTTCCACATTTCTTTGGTTTCAAGCGAAGAGCCTCAACTGTGAGATCAAGGGAACACAAGTGACCTTCACTAGGCACTTCCATACCTTAATGGGCATTTTAACCCAGACTCTTTGTGTTTGAACAGTGAACTGTGAAGAGCTACGTTTCTTTGCCAGATCTTCTTATGCCATCACGGGGTTTCTGTGCAGTTCTCACTGCACAGATGGAAACTGAGAATCTACAAGGTCTGGACTGCACAAAAATGAGGCTGCGTTTTCCTCATCGCATGCAGCCAAATAAAGGGCTGCAGCATACAACCAACTAAAGAACAGATATGGCTCTCGACCTGGATTTCTATAGCTAATGAAGTATTCCTAACCCAGACACAAAAATCAAGTCTGTATTGACATTTGTCTGCATTTTCAAGTGCAGCAAAGAATTAAAAGAAACCAGTTCCAGACATCTGTTCTTTCACGAGCTTAGAATCAAGGAAAAATGTAGGTTGGGTGGCACAGTAGGAGATCTCTAGTCCAGCCTACTGCTCCAAGCAGGGCTAACTTCACCTTCAGAACAAACTGCACAAGGCCTCGTCCCGCCAAGTTCCCAACTGCTGGAAAAGGCTCTGAAGAAACACCTGTGAAGAGGTCTCTCTCTCCTCCTCCTCCTCTCACAGCTAGAGGACTTCCAGGAGCATGCTCAGGCACTCTGCCAATTCCAATGGGAGAACCACACCGCAACCTCCCCACCCTCATGGCGCTCCAAAAACTCCAAAGCTTTTTCTTTCTAGTGAAATTTCTGTGTGGTATATGCTGCCATGAGCGCATCACTCCTCAGTCAAGTTTCAAGACTTCATGTAGCCCTAAATGTCAGACGCAAATCCTCCTTTCTCCTGTTTCTTTCCATTCTTGAAGGAACAGATGGAAAAACTGTAAGCATTAATATTTTAAGCAAATTAGTACTTTAACACACAGTAAGGCTTTATCCTGGCCTAGAACAGCTCAGATCAGAACAGGAACTTGTTGATCTGACCTAGAGCAGCTCCCACATGTTACAACACTGGTGAAGAACAAAATTCTTTTTTAATGAGAAAGATCCTGCCAGCAGACTTCAGAAACATCGAGGTCATTCTCATGCACAATTAATAGAAGTTAATCTTCCCACAGTTCCCAGTTTTCCAGATCTTTTAGGCTGGACAGTTTCCGAAGGGGCAAAGAAAGCAATGTACTAAACTTGGTACTGAGACCTCCACATCAAAGAACAAAGCTGAGAGCTAGGTAAAACCAGCATGACTTAGAGGCAGCTAGTGCCTCTGGGAGCCAACAACTGTTTCCAAACCACCACATGGAAGACATACAAAGGTCAGCATCTGAAAAGGGAGTGAGGAGAAAAGAGGAACAAAAACATTTGTCTGCTTCCTCTTATATTTACTTGACCTTTGCTAAAATTACTCATTCAAGCCTTTTATCCCACAGGCCAGACACAGACACATGGTCTTACCAGTGGTCTGTGCTTCAAGTTTGTTGAACAGATCTCTCCAGGCTAGATCTTGGAAGAAGTTGTTGTATCTATAATCTACAGACCCCAGATACTTGGCCACTGGATGAGAGCCTAAGAAAGAAAGGAAAACACGACAGTTGTTCTTCCCAGCACTGAACAGAAATATGTTTTTTATCTGTAAGGAATTAAATTCCAAAAATCAAAACTACACTAGACATCCCAGAAATAAATTTTTTCAATTATAACCAAGTAATTTAGTCCAGCTTATCTCTACAAGAGCATGCAAATAGGCTTCCCTGCAGAGAGACTGCTTCAACACCACTGATATCTTCCAGNGCCAAAGAAAACAGGACTGGGAAACTGCTGAGGAAATAAATGATTTGGAAGACACAGAGGCCCTACGGCTCTCCATCTCAGTCTCTCAGTTTTACAAGCGGCTTTCCCAGCAGCCCTTCCTGCCCACAGGCTGCACCGCACGCACTGCAGCCAGGTCACCTCTGCCAAGAGGAGTCGGACCCCTTCCTCCAAACACCATTCGCACACCACGGCTGTTTTGCAATACTGCAAAGAGGCAATTGTCCCCAACCAGGAAAAAACAACCCAGGGAGGCTTGTTTAATCGGTGGAGAAGGGCCGTAAGTTCAATAAATAGGCTGTAATTAAAGACAGAAGGCAGAGTCCAAGGATTACAGTCCCCAGTGAATGTTGGCATATGCATCAGGTCCCTGCTTGCTCTAGCTAAGCCTTATGGCTTCTCTATGAGCATAGAAAGACCTCCTTGCAGAAAGTTTGTGTGTCTCACCTCCAGCTTGCAGCCCTGGAGATCTGACTTCATACTTATACTGAGCAGGAGAGAGAAGGCATTTAAGTGACAAACTCTGCCCTGGGAAGTGGTAAAAATTTGCCACCTTCATTTTAGGCCTCATGTGTCCCCAAACCAGACAACCCGCTGTTGCAACTACCTCTCCAGTCTTTCAACACAGGAGAAAAGGTGTGCCAGGATTGCACTTTGCAGTCACCACATTTCAGTCATGCTCAGCATGAGTCCGTACATTTACAATCAGCCATGAAGTGACCTCAGAGTTCCTCCTAATCAGCATATTTTTATCCTTCCTGCATACTGAATTCTCACATCAAGCCACATTTCCAGAGACTGCAACAGTTGAGTCATCAGCTGGTAACTGGTAACCTGAAAACTCCTTCCAAGAAGACCCCAGTTGCTTAACTATACTCATCATCCTCCAGTAAAGCTCATGGTGGAAAAAACCCACTGTCTTTTCTCAGTCCTCCAAACCAGTGCTAATTTCCAGACTTCCAGGAAAGGTTCAAGCAGAAAGTCTCTCTGAGCTCCCCTCGGTGTCATTAGAGACTGGGGCCTAAGTTCTTTCCTGGACCCTCCTGATCATGGCTACTTTCGGACCCATCATTTCTTTTGCAGTGTAGTTTTAAACAGTGCACATGGAACAGCTCTGCACCACACACTGGATAAGCTTTCCCACATGCTGGGAAAACACACTGCACATGGCAGATGCAGTTGGAAACAAGCACTAAACATGAGGTCTCCCAAGAAGTTCTATCCACGGCAGTGAAATAAAATGCTAAAAGACCCCAAAGAGCCAAAATAACCTCCAACCTTTTTTTCTACTTTATTTCCCCCTTTTCAGTTGTTTATACACTGGTTTGGACATCCAAGGACATTCTACGGCTTCTTTCAGCCACAGAATCAGAAGCATGAAGCAGGACTGAATCTCCCAGTATGGATGCTTACAGACACTAAGCATTTCTTATTGTTAACAAACCACTGTAGGTTGACTCTTCCGTCATTGCAGCGTGTAGTTAGTTGCGGACTAAGGAGGTAAAACCATCTTAGAAAAAACTCTACCATTCTTACTTCGAAGGTGCTGCTAACAGCATAAAGTCTTTTCCTTTAAGACGTTTATGGGATGATCACCATTCTGTCTTTGGTGCTTTTTCAGTTGTCTGAAAAGAGTGGTTGCTCCTCAATCACTTTAATGAACTGCCAGAAAGCTGGCCAGAAATAAGCACTTGATCCGAACAGGAAATACTGCAGACTTCTATGGGAAAGGCCCTGTTAGAGAAGTTTCTATATTTAAAGTACATTTTAAAAGCGTTCACAGTTTTGAAGCCGTTCCATTATCAAAGTGCTTTGGGTTGTTTTGGATTTTGGTGGTTTTTTTTTTAGATTACCAAAGAAAGCTTTAAGATTAAAAAAACAACCCAAAACCACACTAGCTAAATCTTGTGTTTCACTTTCAAAGAGAGAATATTTTCAAATCATTAAAGACTGCAGGACAGAAAACTTCTTCTGAGGCCAGGAGACAGTCAGCATGTGAGGACCAAAGTCCTCAGTCATACAGACTCTCATTCAAAGCGCATTTAACCTTGCAGAAATAATCTTTTTGGTTTTACCCCCTAAAGGGCTCGCTCTCCTCTTCCTGCCAACCACTTTGGAAACTAAATGCCTTCCTTACAGAAGGATCCAGCTCTCTTCCTCTGCCTTTTTTGTTTGACTTCTGCAAATCCCACCACTGAATCGACAGCCTAACCCCAATGTTCATGGTGCCGGGCAGCAGCTTCCGACTCCTACAGCAACTGCCATCAGCAGGTCCCAAACTTAGAAGACTGGAAAATAGCGAGAAAAAATGCTTTTCAAGTTTTCTGTTGCCAACATCACCTAAGTGCCCTGTTCACACAGGCTAAGCCTCGGACTAGAGACCAGCTTCTGGCATCACACCCTTACACCACCAGCATTACCCAGATGCCCCTGCCCACAAGCATCAGTAACCGCCTGGCCTCCCAGGCCTCACCGCTACAACATTCCTCATGTTTCTGACTACAGCAAGACCCCTAACATTGTTAACAGTCCGCTCTACTTCCCCCAACACAAGCAATCCAAGCTAGGTAACTTTCCAGCCAGGCAGGCTTGTTGAGCTGCTGGAAGGGCAGAGATAAAGTGCTCGAAAACTGAGGGAAAAACCCAAGGAGAACAGCACGTAAAGGAAAGGTCAAAAGATACATGTAATTTGAATAACTTAAACTCTCAGCAGTTTCAGAGCCTTTAAAAAATTTTCAAACCCCCCCTCCTCCATAAACATTTTCTGTGTCAGCCTCAGGGAAGCCAGAACAGTTATCGCTTTGGGAAACACAGTGCCCAATGAATTTAAGATTTCAGCCAGGGAAAAGGCTTCCAGAACGTTATTCTATGCATTCATTGTACCACTATAAAAAGATATACAAGAGCCTCCCTGTATGGGGAGGAAGTACTCAACCCCTTGCTTCAAACGAAAGGTTTACAAGCAGGCTTTGGCATCAAGAATGCAAAGATGAAATTCACTCACACAAGAGCAGCAACACAAGCATTACACAACACTATGACAGCATGACGTTTGCCTTATTTAACAGCCATATACCTAGCCAAAGCTTCCAGGAGGGCTTCTCCTGAGGGAACACATCACATTTAACCCGTTCATCTTTCTATGAAGAAAAATCGTTCCTTATTTACCTAGAGGGATGATCAAAAATCTCATGTAGCCAAGCCAGTCTGGGGTTTTGTGAGACAGCTGCTCTACAAAGAGCCTCAATACAGCACTGAGGTAATTCTGGGCTCCGGCCACTGCAATTTTAATTGGGTTTGGAGGCTGTGAATTGCAGTTACAGCTAGACAGAAAAAGAGGAAATATATGCATAATTGTGCTTCCAACCAGCTATTTCAGAAGAAGTGAAAAAAAAAATTGGTTAACAACAACCATGGCATAAGAGAGCTCATTCAATACACAAGGCAACATCACAATAATTATCAGCAGCTTAAAACATTATTAATAAAATGCAACATTGTTCAGTACTTTCTTAATTGGTCTCCTTGCTCCTTCCTTCACACGTTTTGATAGTCTAAAGGGCTAGACTCAACTATCTAGGTTAGGATGTACCTATTGCAACTAACTGCTGTGTCAGAGAACATACTCAGGTACTCACAGCCCTCAGTAGGTATCTAGGGAATGCCTTGAGGAATTGGTCTGGGAATTACTTGGGGGGGCAGCAAGAACTATTTAAAAACCTACCTATTAGCTTTGCATGTTTTACTGGTTACTAGATCTGACCTATGAAGCAGCGTCCAAAGCACAATCTTAAAATCACCGGTGTTGATGAAAGGAGGCTTGTATCCTCACACACATAGCAGAACAGCAACAACTTTGCAGGGCTGGCGAGTGCTGAAGAGCCACACAATTCTGACTTCAGGAGAGTAGATTGGGGAGAAGTATTGGAAGGGAGAAGTATTTCTCAGCTATTGGATGAAAAAGTCCCTGAGCACTGGGGCACAGGAGCTGAGAGGCTTTTAGAGCAGAGACTCAACAAACAACACAAGCAAGGCGAGAACTTACTATCTCTGTATCCTGGAGACAATAGTGCTGAAAGCTGCCTGAATATCAGCTGAGGAGCATGTGCAGACCACTGGCAAGGTATGCTTTTGCAAGACATCTGATAGGTACTGAGGAGAGAACAGAACATTTTATAGTCCTTTGTTTGGTACAGTTTGTCACAAGAAGAAAATCTGCCTCCCCCAGCCTCCTAGGTGTTCTCACACCGAAGCGTGGGCACTGTCCCCACATCCAATTTGTAAGTGATATGGCTATTTCCCAAATACCTTGTCCTTGTGCATCAACCAAAGGAAAGCTCTTCCTCTAGAAAAACGGAAACACTGCACCTTCTTGACAAACACCAACACTATATCCAAAACACGGCAACGACAACTCTAGAACAGCAGTGTTTTTATGGCTGCAGAGAGCAGGGCAGCAGCAGAAGGCCATTCACCTAGCAAACAGCACTGGGTAAGAGCAGATGCTGTCTACTCGCCTGCTTCTGGAACTGCAGTTGCATCTCTCTGATTTCAAAAGGACTTAAACATATGTAATGTTCTGCCCATCCTCAAGCACTAAAAAAAGGGAAGGGTGCTACCAACACACATGTTCCTCATGAGGGACCATTTCCCCTCCATGCAGCTAATGGGAAACAAGTTAACACACACCTTGGGTATACATGGACATAATATTGATGAGACTCAGCAATTATCTCACAGTTTCAAATTTTGCACCACTAAGCTATACACCCAAGCCAATAATATCTTCATGTCCTCTGATACTGCAGGTACAAGCTGCTAAAACTGGAAGATGACCTACAACGCTTTCTGTCCATCTCTAGAAGGCATTTCTCTGTCTTCCAAGTATAGAGAAATCGGAACCAGTATCTTGGCTGGTATTTTCGCTCTCTCGGACATTGAGACCCTAGTTCTTCCAGAAGCAGAAAGACAATATAACTTCACAAGCCTGGCACAAGTTCTACAGGCGACTGTCACCCAGCGCATGTTTACTGGTTCTCTTCCATATTTATTTTATCGCTTTCTCAGACTGAGGTTTCAAAAGGAGCAAAATTTGTTCCAAACCCATAACAAACCACCCCATGTTGCCAGCATAAGAAAGCACTGCTCAGGGTTCTCCTTAACACCACTATCACTCACTCAGAAAAGATGGGGTGACATGCCTGCAGTCAGGAATCACAAGCATGCATGCAAGGCAACATAGCTGACCTGAAATATTTTCTCCTGTGTTCACCACCTGTGCCTAAAAATCTCAGCCTAAACCACAGGTCAGTCCTTTCTGCTTCCTTTGTCCCAGTCTACCACAGTTGAGAAGTAGGCTCTTGAGTGCAAGCGTCTAGCCATTCCCAGTGTGCTGCTAACCAGAAGGAATGGCATTTTGTAGAAGAGAAAAAACATCTGTGGAAAGACTCAGGTGGCAAAGCTTTACAAGATCCACAGCATCTCCTGGTCAAACGAAATCCAATCTGTAGGCACTGAACACTCAGTATGCTGCCAGCCCCCACGCACCACCACTCCTCTTCCAACCAAGCAGCAGAACCTACTTGGTTAGTGGTAGAGCTCAAGGCCTGTCCATTCCTGAGGAGGAACAGTGAAGGAGAACTGTGCTTCAGGTAACGTCTCCTGCCTTTACCTGGCCTTGCCAGTCAGAAGTATTGACAAGAATAATGTTTTCTGGCAGCTGGTCATCGGAAACCAGGATGTGATTTAGTTGGTCATACACTGTTTTCCTGGGGATCTGGAAATAAAGACACAGAGAAGAGAACAGTAGGAGATGTCAGCTCTAATCGTCAAGCCACCAGCTCCAGCTCTTGCAATTCGTGAGAGGTGGCTGTGCATGGCTGGCCCGTGCTTGGTCACCCCATCAGCAAAGGCATGCTAACAGCTGTGCTGGCTGCTGGGACTGACACTTATCAGCTTCTTCAATATTGCAGTATTCTGCAGGCTCCTGTATTAGCCACCTTGGTTTTGTTGGCCATTACTCCTTCTGCCATGCACTTTTACTTACATCACTTTATACCGACTAACAGTAGCCCAAGGGATTTTGGCATAGAAGCCAGGAACAATCTCCTTCAAAGAGGGAACTGAGTCCCACAGCTAACAAAAGCATGGCACATATGCTCTGCACAAGTCTTTTGCAATCCCTAGCAATTTGCCTTATTTCAAAGGAGTAATTCCTCAACACATCCCTATTCATTTCTCATCATAACAATCTGTTCCAGTGTTTTCAGTTTACAGTGGGCTGACAAAGCAACAAGCTGGCAAAACCCAGCAGACTGGATGGAAGATACAGTATCAGCCAAGACATAAATTCCCTCCTTCCTGAAGCTGCAGGGCCCAGTTCCTTTCCAGCAGGGACAGCACTTGGACCAGAATGAAAAGGACCACAGGAGACAGTTGGAGAAGAGGAAAAACTATGAGTGGCTAGAGAGACAGCAATCTTTTTCACACCTGTAAGTGGTGCCGTGTGTCTGGAGAGCGTTCATTGTCCAGACTGTTTGCTCTCTCGTTCTGTGGCCTCACTGGCTGCCTCTCCTTCAGAGACGTGCTCCTTCCCCGACGTCCTGTCTGCTTCCCTTCAGACCTGCTAGAGAGATGTGCTTGCATGCCAGAGCTGGCTTGTATCTGAGTGACATACATCCCCCAAATCCCAGATCACCCAGTCTGGCAACCTCAACAATGCGAGTGGAGGCACTGGGGAAATCATGCACATAGATCTGAGCTAGCTTGAGACCTGCTAATTCTGCTTCTGATAGTGCAGAGCATGTGGTTCAGCTACAGAGCATGTTCCCAGGAGTCCCAAGCAGACTTCCACAGGCCATGCTAAGACCCACACCACCACCCTGCTATTAATGCTACACCAGCGTAATAGGATCCAGCCATGCAAACTGCAGTCACACCTGCAAAAGCAGCACAGAAATACCTCTTCAAAAGAACATCTATTTGCTTGCAAATGACTGGAGAAACTATAGGGTGGGGTTGCTGAAGCCCCCATTCACTATCCTATTTGGGAAGGTTTAACAGGACATAAGTTAGACTTGACAACCACCAAAATCTGCATCAGATGTTGACTTAGCAACAGTATCTTTGAGCAAGCAGCTCCAGAGTTTTATAAAAAACTTCCTTGGACGTGGAGAGGGTACAACACAGGAGACAGGAGCAACCTCAGAGCAATGCTGCCTTTCAGGGTTCTGAGCACTCATTTATCAAGTGCTCAAGACACATCCCTAAAGTGCCTGAACACAAGGAGGGTCTCCTTGCAGTCAATGGCTTAAGGCCATCCTGAACAAATGCTAGCAAGCCGTCCATGAATTCCCCGGCAGCCCTGCAGCAGGCGCAATGCTGTGTCACCACTCTACCTGGTGGATGGGATAATGAGAGACTCTGTCTTAGTGATCTTCCCACTGGGTGGGAGCTTCTCGACAAACACATCTGGTGTGGGAAGTTCAGCTTCCTGGACCTCGGCTTGCTGGTTAGACTCCTGCAAAAACACAGGGAACTGTGTCATCAGGAACAAACCCTCCCCTCTGTCTCACTACCTCAAGTGCTGGCAGGAGGCATCCCAGCTTAGCTGGGGCACATTCAGCCTGCCTCTTCCAGACATGCTACTCACTACCAAAAGGGAGAAGCCAATACTGGCTATCTGGGGTACCAGTTTCTAGCTCTGCCTCACAAGGGAGCTGGAGGTAGGAAAGGTGCTATTTGGAATAGGCACTCTCCCAGCTCAAAGCCAGTGACACGCCTCCTCATGCAATGCAGATTAATTCAGTTTACCCAAATGAACTAGCAGAGACAGAAAGACATGGAAGAAATGTTACAAACTGCATGTCCCCAGTAGAGCAACTTGAGCTTTGGGATTTTTATCCCAGGACCAGCTTGATTTCTGCCAATTCAGCTTTAAGTAATACTTCTGTCTGATAAAATGGAACAGCCCTGAGAATACTTTTCAGGGCAATGCACATGCTCAGTAGCATACTTTGGGCCAGCCTTCCTCACATCAAGAGAAAAGCTGTTTAAACAGAAGGCCACATAAAGCCTTTCAGTTTCAAAAGGCTGAAAGACAAGAACCTCCAACAACTCATTTCAGGAGGAGAGCTCAGCATTATCTTCACTGCAGCTAATATTACCTACGTAAGTTGTGTTGCA
>VYZW01005862.1:53606-98860 GCA_013401315.1 Balaeniceps rex | reverse complement strand
TCTAGTAAGATGATCAAACAGGCTGGGATTTAACTTCACAAGCAATATACACCGTAGACTACTTGCCTTTGAAAGGGTCAAAGATAATTTCAAAGCAGTCTGCAAAATTAATGGGCACACACGTTTGCCAAAATGTGCTTTTGATAAAACTCGATCTAGAAAACGTTTGATGACATTTTAAAGTTGGCCCTCAAGCCTCTGTCCAAGGCCAGGATGTAAGGAAAGGTCACATCCACTGCAGACTTGAAAACAAAATGAAGGGAACTAGGGGGAAACAGGAGGGCGTTCCTGAAGACTAAAGCAAGAAGCACCAAGCAGAGGGCAACGCACAAGACAGGAAGGCTTACAGAATGAATTACTTACCTCATCAGACACTTTAAACCTCTTCAGCAATGCCACAACCTTCTGTTTGAAGTTTTGTTGCTGCAAGTCAAAGACACTTTTACATAAGTAAAGCATTAAGTGAACTGTTTTCTCCCAGTCTGCCAGAAGGCCAGACACAGCTGACACTGGTGCTCCAGCTGCTGCTTCAAACCAAACAACTCCTGGCACCACAAACCAAGTCTCTTCTGTTCTTGTGTTGAAATCAGCTTTTTCAGACCTATGATACTTTCTTTCCTGCATTACAACAAACTACGTCCCACTCCACCAAGCATTACAAATCTTCTGGCCCTGACGGATGGCACACCATTCTTGGTTGGACACACAGTGGATAACGAATTATTTTATCTGCCAGATTGCCTCCTGTACCTGTTTGATATATTTCTGGCAAACATTTGACAGCCAACTTTTCTGATTCTTAAGAAGGGTGAGCCAACACAGGCATCTGCCCACTGACCCAAAGTACAAATGTGTTTTCTACCAACAAAGCACTGCTTTTTCAAGGAGCTTGCAGTTCATCCTGGCAGGCTCATTTATTTGACTAACAGCACTGTAGAAAAGTTGTGGGGCTTGTCCTTAGCACTTGCCTATCAGAAAAATGCATCCTGAGTCCGATACCCCCCAGATAGTGGACACAGCAGGCACCAAGTCCAAAACAACGCAAGTCAAACTGCTGCACTTATTTTGTTTTTACTTGCCCTCAAGAGCTATCTTGCTCTTGCAGGACCAAGCAGCTGAGATTTGCCAGGAGCTGCCCAGCCCTTCTGTCTGTCACTGACCAACCTAATATGCACACTGAAGAAAAAGAAGACGAGAAGGGCCCAGGCGTGAATGCTGGTACAGAGCATTTGAGGTGGCATCCCTGTGGCAGGAGGAGAAATGGCTGGTACCAGGCCACTCTTAGGCGAAGAAAGTTGCTCATTTGCTGGCTCTCCTGTATCTCACATGAGCTCTTCTTGCAAGTCCAACCGCCTGCTCCCACTCTGGCCTCAGACAGTTCACACTGCCCCACGCCTCCAAACCTAGTCCTTTACCTCTGAACTCAAATCCTGTGAGCTGCAACCGCCTTCTAGACCCCCAAAGTTTAGGTGAAATAAATCCACCAGGCCTCAAACAAGACTCTCCAAAGACTGCCCTATTTCTGTCCCCAATGCACTTGTGAGGTCAAGATGCTCTCACGATAGTGAGAGTTGTCCTCTCGCTCAGGATGCCAAGCAAAACTGTCAATCACACAGACCATGCTGGATCAGCACGGCAGTCTGTGGAGGGAGGACACACAGCATGCAATAGCTAAGGTGACATGGCAAGAGCTGTTCACTGGCCTGAACAGTTTGACATTCAGCAGACAGGAGACCTATTGGGTTTGGAGCTGGACTGATGTTAACTTAACTGGCAGTACCAAATCCAGTTTTGCACCAGCCTCACACACTGGAGATTCAGTATCAGTNACGCAAGTCAAACTGCTGCACTTATTTTGTGTTTACTTGCCCTCAAGAGCTATCTTGCTCTTGCAGGACCAAGCAGCTGAGATTTGCCAGGAGCTGCCCAGCCCTTCTGTCTGTCACTGACCAACCTAATATGCACACTGAAGAAAAAGAAGACGAGAAGGGCCCAGGCNGCCCCACGCCTCCAAACCTAGTCCTTTACCTCTGAACTCAAATCCTGTGAGCTGCAACCGCCTTCTAGACCCCCAAAGTTTAGGTGAAATAAATCCACCAGGCCTCAAACAAGACTCTCCAAAGACTGCCCTATTTCTGTCCCCAATGCACTTGTGAGGTCAAGATGCTCTCACGATAGTGAGAGTTGTCCTCTCGCTCAGGATGCCAAGCAAAACTGTCAATCACACAGACCATGCTGGATCAGCACGGCAGTCTGTGGAGGGAGGACACACAGCATGCAATAGCTAAGGTGACATGGCAAGAGCTGTTCACTGGCCTGAACAGTTTGACATTCAGCAGACAGGAGACCTATTGGGTTTGGAGCTGGACTGATGTTAACTTAACTGGCAGTACCAAATCCAGTTTTGCACCAGCCTCACACACTGGAGATTCAGTATCAGTTTAGTGGTCAGGGCTAGAAAGACATTAGTCTTACTAAGAGGAAGTTGCTCGTTTAATCACCAAGCGGTGTATTTTGTCCTGGCTCATCACTGACACCTGAAAACAATACTAAGGACACCAAGGATATGAACTAGCATGCTCCTAGTCTCATACAAAGCATCTTTTTAGTGGCATATTCGGGTCAAAACAGGGTTTATTTCAGACCTTATCAAAATGTGGATTTCAGAAGTAGCCTCACCAGAGGTACAACGATCTCCAAACTTACTCCAAAGTCCAAAAAAGAAAACCTAGCCCATCCTGGTGGTTTTGGGTTATTTTCATCACAGATGTACATAAACACTTGTGTGAGCAGAAAGCTGCATTATGGCATGGTCAAGCACACATCATGGCTCCACACAGAAGTGCAGCTTTGCAGGCCTACGCATGCTTGCTGTGAGAGGGTGGACAGCTGCATGCGACTTGCCAAAGCCTTCAATATCCAGCTACTTCTTTTGCCTCAGCACCACATGCACCACCACAGGTTTATTTATCAAGCTCCAGCCCCTGACTGAGCTACTTAACTTCATTTTGATACCTTCCCGCTGGCCTCTCCCATGCAGAGCACAAACAGAAGAGCTTCCCTTCACTTAAAGCTACTTCCAGGACTCACATGAGCATCAACCCTGCACTGGCTTCTTCATGGGGGTGAATTTCACACACTTACATGATTTTTGGAGCTCCTTAACCTAGCAGCCAAAGGACACTCAAGACAGCACATACACACACCTTGGATGGTCCCACCCCCTGAACTGGCTGCTTCTGGTAGCTCTTCACATGGTAGCTCTGACCATGCCCCCAAGCTCTCTGCTGGTACAGCATGGCTAGTACTGCTGCTCCCATAAACCACATGCACTGTGCATCCTGGCCAAACCCCATCAGTGTTAGTAAAACTAATTTCCACCGACCCTGGTTATGGACGTCGTTCTTACTATCGATCTCCGCTGCTTCTTGGGCTTCCCCAGCTCGTACTCATCATCATCCAAATCCTGAACAGAAAGAGGATTCCTGTGTTATCTTTGTGATTTGGGGACACATGAGCATTTAAGTGCTAAAAATGTTCCCTCTGTGAAGATGAACCTGCTGCTCTGTCTTCCAGGCTTTCAGCATTTGCCTTAATTGCACTTAATGATGGCAGAGGGAAAAAGGAAGTGAACCAGGTCTGCAGAGAGCCAGGAATAACAGCTTGGAGAAGAAAAACAGCCCTAGTTCTACATTCAAGGAACAAGGGTAGTCACAGCCCCGCATTTCAGTGGGTTCCTCCGTCAGTACCCTCCAGGAGGTGGAAGGCAGGTGATGCCAGAGTCTGAAGGCAAATAAGACCCAAACTCGAAAGCATCTCACATCTACCCAGGGGGTTCTCCGTAAGGACCTATTTTACAGAAGGTATTAAAGACTAAAGACTGACTCAGACCCCACTGGCCCTTTAATTACAGCTGGGGATCTAGTTGGGCTCTTTCAATCCAACCAGCATTACAGAAGCAATCAACTGATGCCTTGACCATTAAGCAGAGAAACGTACAAGGATACTAATGTTTTAGTGTTTAAAGGGAGCTCAAGTCCAAACACGTGAACAGATAAATCACAGCACGGTGGAAGAAATGGGTTACTGTGCAGGCCTTCTGCCACTGCAGCTAAACACTTGGTGACAGCCTCGCACCGTCATGGTTTAGCTAAAGAAATAGGCTTTCAGTTTCAAGCACGAGCTGACAGTGTACATGCTCTACTGAAGCTCTCACAGGGAGAAGCCATGCCCTAAACAGTACCTGGCCCTGTACGGCATCATCACTGGCCTCCTGCTCAGAAGAGAAGCTCTCGTACTCTTCCTCGGAATAGTTGTCTGAAAGGGAAGGAAAGAGGGGAGAGATCCTGTGAAACTCCTTTAAGGTGAGGGGACAGTCTCATCTTGGGAGCAGAGAAGGCCAACTAACAGTCACAAATCAAGACAGGAGGCACACAAGGAGATGCCTGCTAGTTTATCTTCTATCTGTGCTAGAACCAGTAAGATGGGAACCACCTGGAGGTAAGGAACAAGGAGAAACACATCTAATAGGAAGGAAGGACCAGCACACAGATAAGGCTCCTTGAAACACCACCCCCTTTTACCCTGGAAAGAACCACTTGGTAGACAGCAGCAAGTAAAGAGGTTTCTCCACAAGGGAATTACTTTTCCCCCTAACATGGGCATAACTGGCTTAAAGGAGCAAGTAAGACATGCCACGAGAGTCTAAATCCTTTATTGAAATGACACTTCAGGTGAGCTGCCTGGCCTCAGGCAACAACACGCAAGTACCTGCGTGCACCACCTTCAACAGGTCACTCTTCTAGCAGTAAGGAGAAGGCTGGTACCAAATAAAAAGACTGTCGCAAGTAGACACACAGTGACTTCCCTATACGGTGCACAACACCATGGATTTACACTCATTAAAGCAGGCCATAGTCCACAGCAAAACATGTTGCAGGTTTGCAAGTCTCACCTAAGTTAATGAGATTTATTGTAGAATACTCAAAGGAAAAAGAAGTTGGAAGAGTACCTTAAATGTGAATCTCCTGAATACAACACTGTTAGCCAGGTGAGAAGCTACAGGTTCTCAACACACCCACCGGTAAGAATGACAGAACACAGCTAACCCTTGCTGGATGGCTCAGGCCTGGTGTGATATGCAGGAGAAGCTTTGACAATTCAATCCCCTACTCCTGTCACGCTCCCTGCTTACACAGCAACAGGCTTGCAAAGTGGGTTTTCTTTGCATTAATCAGTTATAGACACAGCAACTTGTGCAAACCAGTTCTCATCTAAGCCCAGCTGGGGTTTAAGTCCAGCTAGTTCAGGAAGACACTAGTCCTCAGAGCATGTGGTTGTGCTCTTACCTGTAGACTTGATTTTCTGGCTGGCCTGCATAGTGCTGTCTTCATGGTCAATTGGCTGACTTGACAAGGAGAAGATCCAGATTTCTGCTACCTTCACTGCAGCCTCTTTGATGTTGCTGAAAAGACTCAGAACCTGGCCACCTTCTGTTGGGTGCTGCATGACCTGGGATAGAAATTAAGCAGTACAAATCTGCATTTAAATGTAGTTAAACTTGCATCATTTGCATACTACAAGAGTTATTTATGTTAATAGAGTTACTCCACATTTCCAAGTATAGAAGCAAGCCAACACCCTGCAACTGCAGGAGCCACTTGCAGGCAATACACAATGCTCGTTGAGATTTTGACTACTAATGTAAGTGATGGAAGGAAAGAAAAAGCATTCTGAGCTTGACAGCTGATTAGCTCATCCTTGAAGCACAATACTTGACCACCTTATTACTACATATTTGCTTCCGCGGCACAGTACTCATTTGAATTATCAAGTTACAAACCTTCTGAACACCTAATTAAGGAGCTTAATTTTGTCTTAAAGCCCAGCAGAAGAGCCAGTAAACACAAAACTTCTTGGTGGGATACAGATGCAAAGTGCTTCCTAAAGCAAAAATCTCTGCTCCAGAGAGCTGGCACCTGAAACTCAGAGGAGCTGGCCACCCCAGGATAATGAAGTAGTGGGTCACAAAAATCAAGACAATGGTGGAGGCAGAGGGACATCTTGGTGTGGGTTTCTCCTTCCTTTGCCACTCACAGCTCACAAGGCTCTCCTCAGAACCTAAGAC
The DNA here is from genome assembly GCA_013401315.1 of Balaeniceps rex. Taxonomy (NCBI): domain Eukaryota; kingdom Metazoa; phylum Chordata; class Aves; order Pelecaniformes; family Balaenicipitidae; genus Balaeniceps; species Balaeniceps rex. The sequence continues at coordinate 92,733 of VYZW01005862.1, read as the reverse complement.
TTACATTCTTCTCTTGCCCCACTGGAGTCAGAAAGTGCTTCCCCATGCCTGTACCTCAGCTTTCTAACACACACCAGGCTGCTTTGTCAGCTCCTCATGTGGCTTTAAAAAGACCTGAGCTGATGAGGAACATATGCCCCCCTGCTCTTAAACTCTGCTCAGACTCACAACTCCAACTCATTGCTTTTTGTTTGTTGTTTTTTTTTGTTGTTGTTGTTTTGTTTTGGTTGGTTTTTTGTTTGTTTGTTTGTTTGTTTTTTTTTTTTTGTTTGTTTTTTGTTTTTTTAAATTTTAAGAAATGTGTCAGTGCTGTTTAGGGGTCATTATACTATAAACTGCAAGGGGGGGGCTGGTAAAATTTCTTCCCCTTAAGTCTTCAATTTCAGAAATATTCCAGATGAGCTGGAGAGCAACTATGTCCTAACACAGTGAACCTTTGAAAATTTTTTACTTTCTAACCTCAGTCAGCTGACATTACAAAAAGACATAAGAAAAACCACATGCAGCAGCAGCAAATGCCCAACACTTAGAAGTTCACTGATGGGTCTAATTAATGGGCCCACATGTTTTCTGCCTTACAGCAGTATTTAATTTCTAGTTCTTAAATAAATCAAGCACGGTACAGGAAAAATGTTAGCTACAACACCACAAATCAGAATTTGGCCAATTCAAATGGGGAGTTCACCATTTACTGCAAGTCTAAGGGAAGCTGAACTCACACACAAGGAGTGGTCTTCATAACGAATTATTTAATATAGTAATAACTCACCAGAGCATAACACTAGCTTATTTTGGATGGAAATGATTTGTTGACGGAATGCAGTCTGATGAAAAACACTGATGTTAAGCTGAACTTGCTACTGCTAAGCCCATCTCTAAATACTCAGAAACAGAAACAGCAGAGATTAAACAGGGCATGAAATAATTAAGCATGGAGCTAAGCCATTCAGAAAGCCTTAGTGAATAATTTATCCATGCTTGATTCCAGCATTAATTTTCAGATGTAAATCTGAAAATTTTATCATTTACCTCTCATGAATAGAACTCCACCTAAATTACCAACAGCCATGAAATAAGAATTGCAAAGGGTGTTTCAAGCAAAATGAGAGAAACTACTTGATCCTGAACTCCTTCATACAGTGGCACAGAACAGCACAGCAAACCTTGCTTTAACTTTAACATTTCTTAGGGTTGGAAGGCTTGCCCGAGTGACCCTATCTGTCTTGTTCTGCACTTATGATTTGGACCCCCTAACTCTAAAAACCCCATGCAGCAGCAACAACAAAACCCTCACAAACTAATAAGCTAGCCTCATGAAAGCTTTAGCTCTCAAGATACTATCCAGAAAATGTCCAATATTATTACTCAGTAGTAAAAACTGTTTAAAATATTACCCTGTGAATACTGATTGCAGTTATTAAGACAGCTATATGAAATCCTGCCAGGTACTTCTCAATGAGGAAAGTGACAACTCTGGGTTTAAAGAGAATGGAAAATGTCCACCTTTGTAAACTGAGATCGTATCAAATGCTGCTCACCTCAGCCATGTTGATAGACCCCACAGCCAGAGTCTTGTAGCCTAAAATGGTACGGTTCTTGTACCGCTTCCGACGCTGCAGCATGATCTGAAGCTTGTTGCCTTCTCTCTTCAAGAAGTGAGGGTACTGCGGTTGGAAACACAATCGGAAAGTTTATTACATCTCTTGACATTATCTCCCAAGCCGCCTGCTTCACAAGTAAACTCCATTCCTAGGGATTAACCCCGGGGCTTTTAGAAGTACCTACAGCTAACTCGCACTCAGTGGACAATCCTTCATTATCCCAAGGAAGCCTTCATCTCTGCTCAAACAGCTCAGCTCTGGGCTTTCGTTTCCCCAGACAAGCACACTGAAAACACAGTCCAGGGGCACAAAGGAGCTGTTCAGTTTGGGAAGAGCTGAGCCCAAGCCCAGTTCCAGAGAGATAAGCAGCCTCCAGGAGACACTTCCCCCAACAGCTAAACAGAGGCTGTCCAGAACTGGAGCCCCAGAGGTGCTGCCCAGGGCATGGGCTGCCCCTGTGCAAACAGCAGGCAGCATGCAGTGGCAGGGACAGCTGCGGACCCCCGCACTCTTGGCAGGACACTGCCTTCCCTCCAGCACACGGACACTTCTCAGTGTTTGACGCTCTGCTGCACACGTTTAAGAACTTATTGTGCTCTGAATGGCAAGTGAAGAGAGGCACAGCTATGAAGAGGCCAAGGATTTGCTAATGCCTAATTTGCTAAAGCACACAGACCTACATGGTCACACAATGATTCTCTCCAGGACAATGCCGTCTCCTTCAGGCACATGGCTCTTGCAACTGTCAGCATTTCCCAGCATTAATATACTCAAACTTCTATCACTCCAAGTGGTTGTATTTTATATAGTTAAGTCAATAAAAATCCTGTCCTCCTGCCAGGCTATGTGGCAAAGACATAAATCCTTCCAAGACATGTTCCATACTAGAAAATACATTTGTTTATATATATAATCACCCAAAAAACTCCCCAAGAGCAGAGAGGCTGTGAAGTCAAGCAGGGAAAGAGTGGGGCTAACCATGCTATCTCAGCTTGGCCTCCTCATCTGCACAGAGTATCAGTGCAGTCAGGCCCTGCTTTCTGCCAGGATGCCCACCAGAGCACCGACAGTCCCCAGGGCCCAGTTCACCGGCTGTGGGAGGAAGAAGCCACGCAATGGAAGAGCAATTTTCAAGAAAAGATATAGCAGCCACCTGACGAGGTAGCTGGGTCTCATCTTGAGAAGAGAGGTGAATGGGACACATGCTCCAAATATACAAAATACGTAACACTAAGTAACCTGGAGACAGAAGAACCTAATTGCAGGGATCTCAAACAGGACATTCCCAAGTGAAGGATGCTTCTCTCACAGGCAAGATCTACATCTGTTTGTGTTTTGGTTTTGGGGGGTTTTTTTGTTTTGGTTTGGTTTTTTTTTTTTCCCTTGGGACATCGTGAAAATAAGTTCCTGCCTATCAAAATGTTTGATAAATACAAACCCTGAGATATTAATTTGCAGTCCAGAACAAGCCTGACTGCTATGCACAGAGCTGGGAGCAGTGGCCACACAAACAAGCAGAATACTAATTAACTGATTGCTCTGCAAGGGCAAGATCTACTGTGCATTGCACAAGGAAGCAGCCCTGCAGAAGAGAAGAACAGCAGTCCACATAATTAAAAGACAACCTCAAAACACACCTGCATCCAGACACGAACGGAGCCTGTGACTTTACAGACATGCAACATCCCTAAACAAGGAAGGAATAAAGTTATTGGGGAGAAGGGGCAAGAGGGGTTCAAAAAGCCAGAGGCACCTTTTGCATTCAAATCTACCATCTCCCTGCCTCTGGGGCTCTTCCACATGTTGGAAGGGCATCAGGGGAGAGGGACTCCTTGCTGTCAGCTCAAGACACTTGGGCCACACCAGGGCTGCTTAAGTATGAGCCTGCAACTAAAGTCCAAAGTCACGCTTGGTCCCAGGCCAGCTTGATTTCAATATGTACAAGTTTTCATCAGGGATTAAACTGGACAGCTCAAGTGCATACATATGCAAGTTTCTGTTTTTCAAAGGTATGCTGCCTGGCCACCTCTGATGAGCATTCACAGAGATGATAAAAGAAAGGTACAGAGTGACTCAGGCCACTCAGCTTCTCAGTTAAAAGCAAGGGCCTCTGGAAGAAAAGCTGAGCCATTTTCATAGCACAAACAAGGTATTTTTAACCCCAGCCATGGCTTATCAGCTCTAGAGAACAGTTTCAACCAAAACTTTTCAGTAATTGTCAGTCCATGACAGAAATTGGAGAGGAAAACATTTTGGCTCAAAACATTTGAAAACAAGACTTTTAGAGGAAGCACCAAGCACTTCAAGGCACCTCCAAGGGGTGAGAAGAGGGGGCCATCACACACACCAGAACAGCGAGAGTCAGGGCAAGACATTCTTTCTGAAGGCCCAGTGATGCAATTCCTTCCATCTGGAAAAGTTTATTAGATTAAACACAGGAATTAACTGCTCCGGAGAGCTGCGATGTTGTGCTTGGAATATCTGGGGAATTCCACTTGATCCCGTGACACCCACGGAGGGTCAGAAGCAGCCATTCCAGCAGTAAGGGTGATGGTAGCTCACCTGCCAGAAAGGTTACCACTGGTCTAGCCCTAGCTAGCAAGGCAAAACAGGATCGGACACACCAATAACTCCAGTCTTATCCCAGCTGTGTAATAGAGCCACAGGAAACTCCTCCCTTCTGTGATACCTGTGAATATAGAAATGTCCTGTCACTTTTAACTGACTAGAGCTGTGGTGAAACTGATGTAACTAGATCCTTGTAGTTTTGGGAGAAATCAGAAAGACACCAAGAAAAGAGACTCCTAAATAACCCTGCTTTGGACAGCTCAGCCCTGGGAGAGCAGATGCGCGGAACCATGAAGGTAAGAGAACTGTAGGACAAAACCAAAACCGGACCAGACCATCTTTAAGAGACATAATATACTTGATCTTAGAACTGAGTCTGCGCAAAAGCAAAGGTCAGCAAGCGGACACAGTGAGGAAGAGTATACCCTTCATCCAAAGACCCCTGACGACCACTCGGAGGTGTCAATGGGCATGCGCAAAGAACATTAGCATATGATAATGAGTTCCCAGAAAAGCAATGAATATGTAGATAATTTCTCAGAAAAGTAATGAATATGTATGTATAATTTGTATATATGCTATGCAATCAACGCGCGCACGATTGTGGTGGGGCGACCCCCCGTGCTGCCCAGCGCTGAATAAACATACCTACTTTACAACCTTGCGAGTTGTGGAGTCTGTCTTCCACACATCATCTGTTTGAGCAGAAGCCTGCCAGACACAATGGGCTGCTTGCTACTATGCCAGCCTGCACCGTCACCTTTTTAGCTTAGCTCTGACATGCTCTGTGCAAAGGACAAGAATTTCACCCAGGAGAAGCTGCTGAGGAGGAGGTGACTGTGAAGATATGAGGGGCTGTAAATCTAGACAGCTAGCACAAAGCAAGGCATACAGTTTGAAGAGTTGACAGTGCGGTATGGAGATACTGGCTGCTGCAAGACGCTGAGACCTTCTTGCGCTGTGACATCCACATGCTTTTACTTTGTGGCCTGCCACCACTCTCAAATATATCCCAGGCACTAAATTCAGACTGTATCTGGCTTAAGCTGCAGTTGTTAGCTAGGAGTAGCTTCCAGCCATCATCCAATTAGGAAACAATAAAAGCTGTCATAAAAATCCTGCTGTGCCATTTCAGGGAGGCTTCCCAGGCCTTACTGCATCCAGGACCACCAATCCTTCCTGCAGTCAGAGACCAGCAGACATCTCTGCATTAAGTTTGCTCACCTCTTCTGAAGGCTCAGTGTCACGGACATCGCTCTCCCCTATTCTGGCTCAATTCCCAGCCCCTTCAGGGGAAATAGAGTTAAAGGCAATGCTCTGTGTCCTGCTGCAGCATTGTTCTGAGTCCCAGAATAAAAAACATATTCCCAGTTAATTCGAAAAAGATCTGCAGAAATACTTGCTCCTTGCTGACACAGTACTGGCAGAGGGAGACCTGGCTCATCTTACAGCTCTGCTCCCAACCCTGGAAAGCTGCAGCCCCAGGATCCATGAATACATATTCCTGGCACATGGCTTTGTTATTCCTGTTCACAAAGGAGGGGATGCAATGCTGCAGTTAACCCAGTCTGTGGGCTGCATCAGGACAGAACCAGAAGCACCAGCCATCTGTATATATGCCTGGGCAGCCGCAGGGTTATCATCTGTCTGCAATGAAATCTTAACCACTTCGAGTCTGCACGGGTTTGAGTAACCACCAGTCTGTCTCACATCATTACTTGAGCCTTTCTCCTTACAAGATCAAACTCTTGATTTCAAGATCTAACCAATAGTCCCAAAACACAGATAATTCAGCTACGAATGCTTCTGTCTGGCTGGCTCTGCTCTATGCATGCAGGATCCTCCCTCTTGCTTGCAGCAAGCCAGCCTCTATTTACCTTATTTCCTTGCTCAGGAGGTAGCACGACAGCAGCATGCTTTGAGGAAAAGAGGAACCAATAAAATACAGTTGCTCCAATTCCCAGCTATTCCTATGACTCTACAGCCAGGAGTAACTGCCTGCATGCTGCTCCTGCTTCCCCAAATGGCGCTTCCCTTAGCAACTCCAAATCAGAGGTTCACCTGTCCCATTCCTACTACTGCATTCTGTCAGCCTGATACTCCATGCCACCCCCATGGCTGCCACCCTACAGTGCCCATTCATAAGGAAGGCAAGAAAAGGCAAAAAAGAGCCATCCTGCCCCAGCCACAACATGAAGAGGACAGACTGCAGCGAAGTCCTCACATTCCTGGGCTCCAAACACAGGATGCACAACAAGGAAGGTCCCTTAACACTGCGAACCAGCACCCTGCTCCAGGCCCTCAATGCTGAGAGGCAATTCAGACAAATTTGTGTTCTTGCACTGAGGACATGCAAATTGCAGCTAGTGTCTAACTTGCCTGTTCCCCCCAGACAAGTCAGGATTAGAGATATGCCTTCCATCATGTAGGGTTGGCCCCAAGAACAATTCTAAGGGTTTATATAGCAGCTTTCCCAGTGGGCTTCCCCCTCCCCAGATCCTGGAAGCACCTGGGCCATTTTTGTTCAAATTCCCCACAGCTGACTGCCCAGAGACAAGCCAAAAGAGCTCAGGCAGATCTTCGGAGGCTGGGACTGCCTTAAGAACAAGCATCTCCAGCAGCACTACTAGGATCTTCACCTCAGACCCACAACGCACCTCTGCTCACTGCAAAGCAGCAAGTCCAGCAAGCACACATGCCCCAAGGCCACATCCCACCCTACCTGCAGCGAGAAGGTCAGCGCAAGCTCCGTCTCCACATGTCCACTCGGGGGCAATACAATCTCGTGAGACCGCAGGATGCGCTTGGAGCCCTGTACAGAAACAAAGTCCATCCAGTGAATTCCCCAGAAGCCAGCCCTTACATCCCATCCCAGTCCTATCCACTGAAAACCAGGAAACATTGTCAGGGACTACCACAGAGAAAGTGAACAGATGGGTCTGACCTTGCATTTCTGTGACATATTAATGAGATGAAAGGGAGATATTTGACTAATCAAGATTTGGGCATATTTACTGTCCCTAACTGCAACAAAGCAGCTTCTGTTCTGCCAAACCCCAGCATTCAAATCTATGAGTCAACCCCCACCCCTCAAGTTTAAGTCTTGTAATTTTGCTTCAGCCAATAGGTACAAGGCTCATCATCTCCTGGGTTCGGAGGCTGCAGCGTCATGCTTAAATCTCCACCATTAGCCATGATGGACTGGTCTTTTCTTTTTGTGCACACACCCCTTCCTGGGGAAAGCAGAGATTTTAACCTGTTTAAACCACTGTGAGTAGTTGGGGTTATAAAAGAAAAAATCCACTAAGCATGACAGTGGAGTCTGGAGACCTGATAGTATTACAGGGCAACTCAAAATCAACACTGTGTTTGGGCTGCTGTATGCTAACCAAGTTACTGGGCTATTTACTGTGTGAGCGTTTCATTTCAGGGAATGTTTCAGGGAAAACCAGCAGGAAAGCACGACAGACTGCTGCCTACCAAATCCTCCTGCACTGTTCAAACACAGTGGCAAGTTTCAGAGGTCCCTGGCTCAATGTTCTGCTGAGGCTGCAGATCTGGCTTTGTCCAGACAGGCTGATCTCCCAGAAGCACAGAACTGCAGCTCTGAAAAAAGCAGCATCTGGGAAACCAGAGACAGACTGGGGGAGTAAACACCTCCTAGCTACATCCAAAGGAAAATCTGGTCTGCCCATATCAGTCCCAAATAGCATCCCGAGATGAGACAGAAGCAGAGACTCATTTACATCCCTTCCTCCCCAAATGTGTTGGTCACGCAGCCAGAGCAAATGCTGTGATTTGCAGCAGTGCCTCAGCTCCTGCACAACACAGCGCAGGCTCCCCTGTGGAAAAGCTGAGGTACCTAAGCTCCAGTGGATCAGAAGACAGACAGCAGAGCAGGGTGAGGAACCAAAGGGCTCCCCCCAGGAAAAGCAGCAAACATGCAAGTAAAGCATAGCTAGCCTCGCTGCTGGCAACAGCGGCATCTGTTCTGTTGGTGCAAAGCTCCTAACAGCAGCCATCTTGCTTTACTTGTTATGCAACTCAAAGTCTAATAAAAGACCAAATATAGCTGCTTTTAAAAGACTGCAGCAGATAAATAGAGCAACAGCTTGGGAAATACAGTTGACAACTCTTTGAACATCACTGTTCAGGAGGCTGCAAGGAGACATGGGAAATGCAGGTAAGATGCTCTCATTGGGTCTGAATTCAGTCATCCCCTCTGGAAGGCCTCCAGGGCCTGACACCTCTCTCACGCAATTCCCCGTATAAAGGCAGTGAGTCATTTGACAGAGATTATATATTTGATGATCCAGTATCACCAGCCTCAAACAACAGCCATGTCAGAAACCCGAGTGCTGGCAAATTAAGTGTCCCTGAAAGAGCTTGTTAGCATCGTCATCATTACCTGCAAGCTATAAAGGGACTTTTAATAACAGGGCTTCAAATCTGCCTGTGTCTGAGACAGTTGCAGTGCTACTGACCCACCGTTAAATAGCACATCGCAAAGAAATACAGGTGCTGATCCAGCACAAGGGACACCCAAGATGAGGCACTCTCTGGGACAGTGGTCATTCCAGCCACTGTCACCTCTAGGTCAATCAGACAGACATATCAAGGGCAAAATAAGGATGGCCTGGGGATGCGAGCTGCAGCCTGGGACTTGGCAGATGAGGACCCCAAACAGGGCAAGTCCTTCTGCCTTCCAGTTCTTCAGGGATCTGCCCTGGTGTAGAGAGGACTGCAGAAGAACTGCTCAGGTTCCAGCATCTGAATTACTGTAGTAAGGCAGATCACAACACGTGCCTAAAATAGACATGGAAGTCCCACGTGTTAAAACTCCCTTTGGACTTGCAGGTAACTGGGGCAAACTTTCACCCACAAAAAGTGTAAGCAGTCAGCAGTAACCTGGACAGGAAAAGGTGGTTTTGCTCTAGCAAAAGCTACCGAATTCTCCAACCCAAGTCTGACATGCTCTGGGTGTAGATCACTCACTGACAAGCCTCAGGCCTTTACAGTGATGCATCCACCATCTAGGAGTACAAACATACAGAAAGCTTTCAGCCCTGATAAGCAATATCTGACAGCCTGGGAATCCACAGCTGTGCTTCTTCTGAGGTTCCCATGAATCCAGGTGTGTGAAATGATTCCCTGCCTTTCTGCTCCCTGCTGTGGGTGTATGAACCCCCTCCAACACAGAGGGACACATTTTTACCCCAGCTGGACTGCTCATGGAGATGAGGGATGCCAGTTAAATCCTCAGCTGCGTGTTCTTGCACCATAGAGCCTTCATGAGTTCACCTTTCAAGCTAGATTTTGCGTGCTTTGACACAACCAGCTCTCTGCAGGGGTTTGCCTGGTTCTTTATTTGAAAAGCAGTTGCTTTTCAGCATGGTTAATGGTGTTTTTCTACTTATAGGTCTGCTAGGCTTTTACTCATTAAGTACTTCAGCATTTGCAGTGGTGGGAGCATGTGAGCCGAACTGATGCTGTGATGCACTATGGAACTGAGTCCCCTTCCTTCCTAGCCTGCCTCCAGGTAGTGTGACCTACATGTAGGCACCTAATTAAATGGCACAAACATATGCTATAAAGTGGGTTATTTACCTAGGATGACATCCATATTTTATGGAAACAAATTAAAATGTACGGGCACCCTAGAAATCCGCTGACAAGCACCTGGCTACAAAATGACTTGGACTACTGATAGCAGAGCTGTCCATCAGCAGAGGAAGGCCCAGACTCCAGACACCCCAAAATGAGGACCAAGTTACCAAGATGTTCAGCCCTAAAGTGAGCTGAAGCATGTTAAATAGAGAACCAGTCTTGGATTTAGTGACAGCTCAGGAAGAAGAGGTGACAGCATATGATCTATAAAGAGCATTTTTACATACAGATAAGCTCGTGCTGAGCCCTCAGTGAACAATATGCTTCGCTTACAACAGTGAAATGCAGTAGGAACATGGGGGAAGGATCACAAGAGACTCTCCACACTTCCAGAATGCCCTGATGTACTTGGGAAGAAGCCCATGGCTACGATGGACCCTCACGTGGAGGTGAAGCTCAGTTTAGGCATCTGCCAGTATTTTTACCCAAGCAATACATTTAATTTTTAGAACTGAGCAGCAATTACCTGCATTTTGACAGCAATGACCCCAGAAATAAGCTCCTTATCCAATTCCTTTAAGACTACCAGTTTCTTTAATGTCAAGCTGCACAACCTGCAAACAGGAACAGAAGAGAAACAGTTATAATCATGCCTGAAAAAGGAAAAGCTCTGAACAGCTTTTACGCACAGCAGTATCCCAGTTTGAGGGAGAACAGGCTCCAGACACAAGCCACACACCGATACAGACATAAAGGCAGCAGAAATACGTGAGGCATCCTTGACTTTTCAGACTGAAAATACAAGGAGGTGGACAGGAGGTCTGTGTGTCTGTTTGATACAGACCCATGGCCACATGAGAGCGCCTCACAGCATGGACTTCCACTGACCACAGCCTGGGAACTCTTGCTCCGAATCAGACCAAAAGCTTTAGGGTCAGAGGAATTAAATTCCAGCAATATAAAAGCACTGGGTCAGGCTAATTTTAAACTTGTCTACAAAGCTTTCCTAAATTGTTGGCTTTTCCAGTTTCAGACTGCTGGCTCCCAAAGATCTCACTCCCACCTCCTCTTGTCAACCCACGCATTCTCCTCCTAACCCCCAAACAAAAGTTCTAGCAAGTGGCTCAGGCATCTCTAATGGGAAAGGAAAAAAAAAAAAAGAAAGAAAGGAGAGGACTCAAGCCTCTGGCCCTGGCATTCACATGCCACACATACGCAAGTAAATCACATTCTTTACCCAGGCAGTGCTACATTGTTCTGGTTAAAGCTGTTTGCATTTCTGCCTTCCAGCACGGGGAGCTTGGGAGGGGATAAAGTTTGGCCTAGGCACAGCTGACTTAAGGCTCTGAGGTAATGGGACCACGATATTGGCACTGTCACAATTTCACAGAACTTACCACCAGCTGGTATAATTAAGAGTGCATTCCTAGAAAACAAACTGCAGGGAGGTACAAACCTGAAGCAAAGACAGATAGCTTGAGGAAAGCAGAGGCCACAGAAAGCTACTGGGTGGGCTCTAGTGACCAGACATCATTCCTCATGCTGGCTAGGAGCCAGCACTGCAGGTCCCTACCCCACAGCATGGGCATCTTTGGCCTCTGCCACAGGATGTTAGCAAGCCTTAGTATGGCTCCTCTGAAAACCATTCAGAGCTCTTTCTCCCAAATAAAGTGTAACATCAGGGCTGTTCACAAAGGGACCAAGTCCAGCAGTAGATGGGAAGGGAAGGAGCTGACACTGCATTTTGGTGCATGCCCAGGCAGCAGTAGCAGAAGTGCTGTTGACTGAAGCCTGCACTTGAACTAGAGGACTCCATACCAGTGCCAGGAAGCTGACAAGTCACCACTGCAAAGGTGACTTGCACCTCCACCACCTTCTTCACCATGGTGGGAAGCTGAAACATTGTTTTGCTGCAATGCCTGAAGGTAGACATGATCGGCCTGGGTACAAAACTGAGAGAGAGATGTAACTAAAGCCTATTCCCAGCAGGAGCAGTGGTGGACGCTGAAGCAGCTGCTGCCTGCCTCATCCAGAAAACACCTGTGGCCCTGCCTGAAGTCTGCCCTCTCGCATGGGGCTAGGAACAGGGAGGAGCAGGTCACAGCTCTTACAGTCTTCACTCAAGCACATCTCCAAACCTGCCCTTGTCAGCCCCTTCTCCACCCCAACCCATGCTATCTGCTCCCCCTGCTCATCTGCAAGGCACTGGGTTCCTACTATCAGCCCCCCAAAAACAAGGTAAAGAGAACTACAAGCTCTCTCCTTTGCAGAGCTTTGCAACAGAAGACAGCACCGCCAGAGACACTATAGAAATTACAAGGAACATGGAAAAACCGGGTCTGCCGGGGCCTCCGTTCGCCTCATCACACCACCAGCAGCTGTGTGCAGTGTCATCCAGACAAACGTGCTAGAGACTGCGAGCCTGGAGGCACTGGGTGCCGGAGGAGGGACGGCAGGGGCGGGCAGGACAGCTGCAGCTGCTGCTGGGCTGGCGGAGGGGAAACCAAGCACGCTTTCACCCACAGGCAGAGCCTCCCACTGAGCAAAGCAGGCACCTGCGCAAGCAGGAGAGCACAGGCCAGCACGTTCAACTGCTAACATGTGTCCCTGTGCAGTGGAAGTCAGGCAAAGCTGCATCCCTCAACCTGGAGCACAGGAGAGGCTGCTGGCTTTCCCTCCACACCCTGAACAAAATAGCAAGCACAGATGCATGCGGCTGCTGCTGTGAAGCAGACGGTCCAGGATCTGGAGAAAGGAGGCTGTGGTGCCATTTGTTTTCTCTGTAATGCTGTAGCTGGAGGACAATCGCGCACGGCTTGCCAAAACCCACAGAGCTCGGGCAGGTCAGGTGCTGAGAGCAGAGGTAGGACAACACACTGGCATTGTCTCGGCTGACAGGCAAGGAACAAAGGCCTTTTCTCTCCGGCCCTGAGTTCGAGGATTAAAAAGGTACGGGAAGAAACAATGGTGTTCTCAGCACACACAGCAGAGCACAAGGAGGGCGTTCTGTTCTCCGCCAGGCATTCCTTCAATTCATCATTTATGAGCTTTGATCAAGCCCTGTGGAGCACTTGCTGCTTGGAAAAAAAATTAAAAAAAATTAAAAGCCTCCTTTACAGCAATCAGAAAAACAAAAGCAGTTAAAAAAGACATGGGACACATCTGCTTTCTTTATCCCCCATTGCTGGGCTGCTGGTACTAAAAGGCGCTTCACACAAACAACAATGAAATGTTTATATTCTCCATTGGCGGGGGGGGATAAAATCATAGTTTAAATCCCACCAAATCACTCTTACCCTCAACACACTTACTGTTCTGGGTCTTCTGTCTAAGTTTGCAGCTTACAAATCAAAGCAACCTTCAGAATACATGGCAGAAAGGAGTTGTACCTTACTCAAGTAATCATGAAAAGACATATTCCAGCATGTCACTGCACCCAGAACCAGGGTGGTACCCCCACCACCAGCACAGGGATCCTGAACCATTCAGATCCACAGGTACGGCAAGGATTTCTCTGCCCTAACTGCCTCTGATAACGGCGGCACTTCCTTCCATACACTTTGCCTAGATTTTGCTGTACTTCCGTCAAAGCTCAGGGATCAGGAAGGGGACTGGTCTCACAAAACATTTCTATCAATGAGGCTGTTAATTTGGAAGTTTCACATACATACGTATTTGATCTCCGTGAACACAGGGAAAATAACCTAGAGCACAGACATACAAGGGGAACTGAGGAAGCCTCAGGTCTGGAGCTGAAAGAGCCTGAAGTATTTGAGTGGACTATAAAAAGTCTGGGACTGCAATACAGGAGGTGCAGGCAAGCGCTTTCTTTGCATGTTTGTCTCAGCATTGACCTATGGTTGCAGATGGGGAGTTAAGCTAGCAAAAGCACTAAGTTAGCCGAAGCAGTGTTAAGTAAGGGCAACAGAAATCTGAGAGCCAAGATTACCACCCTTTTTTGAAGGTTCACAGTAGATCTCCCTGCTAGGAGCACAGCCGGGTCCTGCGCAGCAGCGGGCAGGGGCTTGCGTCCCCTCCAGCCACACACATCCCCCCACGACAAGGAGGCACGAGGTACTTGCCTGACCCCGTTCTCAGGTTAACAAATCATGAGCCAGCTTAATGCGTTCCACAAGAATAAAACTCTTCATCTTTTTACATCACTGCTGCTAGAATGCAGTTTTAAAGAGGAAACCTGGACCTGACCCAATGGTTTTGACGCGCCCTGCTAATGCAAGCTGTGCTGAATAGCTTCATCATGAGCTCTTTGCTCAGAGAGGCAGTTACCTGCAAAGAACATAACATTTTGGTAACCGAGACCCAGCAAACGTGCCTAGAACAACCAAATAAAGTGTTGCATTCTTTACTCACTGGATGTTTTGCTTTTGCATCCCTCTGAGTAGAAAGATCAGGAAAATAAACCCCCTCCAAGAAAGAGTCTGCCTCACTGAATTAAATGTGTGTGTCTCCACAGGGAGCACAGTAATTGCACTGAGACCTCACTCACACAGAGACAGTCAAATCAACAGGAAGGAAAAATTAAAAATTAAAGACCTGCATTTTAATTAAGCCCCACAGAAGTCAAGAATAATAACAAATGCATCCACAGCTATAGGGGACTACAAGTGCAAGACAGGACCTGGGGCAGGAAGACTCTAGCTCACTACATGGATACCCTTTGTCCAGGTTAAAAGTTGTGAAGACATTGTTGCTAGAGAAAACATTTCACACCAGGAGCGCTCTCCTCTGAGATCTGTAAACCTCAATCAGCCGATGGCTATAAGGAAGGAATTGGTCTCTCTTTGGTCACTGGACAGTTCCACCTCACCCAAGTTATTTCAGCATTTCAGGACAGCAAGCAGCCTCCTACCCCGATGCTTTCAACCTCAACTTTTGAGTGTTTTGCTCTGAACTGACACTTTACACCCAAGTCAGCCCCAAAATAAATCGTGAGCCACTTGAAGGAAAAGTGGAGGGAAACACCCGCCTACACACACACTTGCCCAGACAGAGTCATTCTGCACATAGCTACAGGGGCGTCTGTGCAGGAGAGGTCGGAGTGAGAAGCCCTGCGCAGCATTTTTCCAAGACAGCTGCTTAAGGAAGGTATGAACGCTTGCAGTACACGAACAACCAACTGCACAAGCAGTATCTTATACCTGCTTCGCCCATGCCCAGGAAGAAAAAAAACAACACGTGGATATACTTGTTGCTGCATTTACATGCTAAAGGCAGAGCTCTGTACTGGCCTAGGAGAGTTAGCTCAGGGAGAAAGCAAGGGAGAAGAGCTGTCCTCTAATGTCACTGAAGTATCAGAGTGGGTCCTGTGGGCAAGGGTGTCAATGGTAGAAGCTGCAGGAAGAATGCTTCTTCACTTTCCAGAGCTCATGAGCCAATTCCCTCAAAATGATCTAATCTCGGTCCCATTCTCAGGTAAGCTCCAAAGCAGGAACAAATTAAATGAGGAGACAGCGGTCAAGCGCCCCAATTTCTGTCATGCCAGAAACATAACCTGAGTAACTTGCAAAGAAACGTGACAGTCCTGTATTAGTCTCTGCTAACTTCTCCTTCATTCACACTTACCACCAAGCTAAACAGCAACCTTCAGCTAGCTGTTCTGGCTACAGATCCATTCAAGTAAGCTGTAAGAAGCCAGGAAACAATTGCAGAGCAAGTACTTTCATTGTTCTTGTTCTCAAGGATCTTGAAATCCTCTTCCCAGCATTAATACAGAGAATTAACCTCTTAAGATTCTAGAGACTAAGATCCCCAGAAGTGCTGTAGCAAAGCAGGTCTTGTTCAGACAGGTAAGAAGATGGCAGCTTATTTTATGCAACAAGCTCTACCCAGGACCTCACAAGGATACGCATACACAGCCAGACACTATCCTTTTACAGACGAAATATGGTCCTGCTCACTTCAAATATATTACAAATATATCTGTTCCAAACTGAGCATGCAAAATGGGTAGGGGTGTCAAAATTTTGCAGACCTGCATCATTTTTAAAAGATGCTAGAATTTTGCATGTGCACATTTGCTATTTGAGGAGCAGCATGCAGTTAATATAACCAAGGATTAAAGCACATCCAAACTTAGATACTCCAATCCAACATATCAGTTGGAAAATGCTGAGAGATGTCTTCCTTCAGTGGGACATGACATGGCTGGCTGCCTCTAGGGGATTCACCCAAGGCAGAAAGGAATCAGGATCCCTGCAAGCCAAATAACTCTGGTTCACAAAACATAGAGTTTATATACATATTCCATTGGCACTTCTCATTTCTTAGCGTTTCAGTAGTCTGGAAAGGAAAGGGCACTACTGAGGCACTGCGATGCTGGTGAAACCCACGGGCGCTAAAGCTAACTCTCCACAGCTCCACATACTCTTCAGGTAGCCAAGCAAAACTTCTTGCGCAAGCTGGCCGTTGTGTCACACCGTGTTCTGACTAGCTGGCTGATACCTGATGTATTCCAAGTCACGCCGGCAGGATATCAGCCTGTCACCAACCGCTCACCTCCAGGTGCGTGCTCTGAACTGTGCTACCAAGAAACCACAGCTTTCTCTCCCTTTAAGAAGTCGTTTCAGTGAGAGCTGAAGCAGCTGTCTTCACACATCTGTTGACTTCAGTTGGGATCTCAGTTCTTGTACACACTGCTTCTCACTCTTCATTCTAATGATTTCAAATCCCTTTACAGGGTGACTTAAGACGGGAAAAAAAACCCAAACAAAACACGAAGCAGGGATTAGGTCTGTTTCTCAGACAGGCAATGGAGTGCAAAGGAGTTAGACAAACTCACCTATGTTTTCACACCATGCTGCCTGCGAAGCCAAGCACAGGCACAAGACTAGTTAAATACACCTCTCCTGGCTTGCCTCTTTCAAACACAGCATCCAGAACACCCAGACTGCACAGCATCCTGACACCAAAATGAGCATCAATGAAAGAGCCTATAGTACTGGTAGATTAGATTTGATCAATGTTTTTAAAATTCTGAGGCAATAGGAAGGTGTTTTATTAGCTTTAAAGACTGAAGTCAGCAAATAATGAAAAGCTGATTCATGGTTAAGGCTTCTTTCACAGACCATCAGGATTACATTTTCTATTTTACAGATGACAAAAACTCATCTGAAATTTCTTGTATTAATTTAGCAGTAGCTGGAGTAACCAGAGGCACCACCACCAAGGAATGAGCAGCAAGAGGGAGACAGACCAGGCATAGCCACATCCATCTGACCAAAGTCCAGTGGTAGCTGTGGGTCTAACAAGCTTGCATGAGATACCCACGCACTGCAGTACAGCCTCTTGCCCAGAAAGCCTCGCAGCACTGAAATGCCAGTCTCCCATTTGAGTACCTAATGAGATCAGTCAAACTAGAACATGTCAGGAAGGGGGGGCCTTTAGGATGTGGGCTGGTCAAGCCATTTCTGTAGCTAGGGCTTCATTTCTCAGCTAGCCAGCAACAAAACAAAGGCACAACCCGCTAAGCTTACGTGAGCCAGCCAGGGTGGAGGGCAGCTCCCACCACATGCCTTACAGATTGGTGCAAAAGCATATACACAAGTAAGTAAACGAATCATGCCCTGACCCAAAAGGAGACTCTGGGAGGAGGAATGCAAAAACAAATCGGGGGGTAGGGGATGAAGAGGAGAGACTTTCACAGCTGGAACAAACACAGCAGCTCCCCCTGCCCTGGCTCACCCCTCCCTTGCATGCCTTCCTTATGCAACCCGCTTTCTCCTCACTGCCCCCTCTACCCCAGACAGCAGCGCCTGTCATACAGCGGGCTGATTGCTGGGATCGGCTATTCCAGGCATGCTATGGGAACGCTCTCCCTGCCTGCCAGAAGCAGTTCCCATCTGCCCCTGAACCCTCTGGGACTAGTGGGAGCTGCACAAAGTAGCCAGCAGATGAGAAGGAGCATCAGAGCTAAAGGCTTCCTCATCTGTCCACAGCTTGCTGCAAAGCATGGAGCAGTAAATCTCTGCCTTCATTTGTACCAGCATCCCCCTCCCAAGCTGACAGTGCTGCAGCCAGCTGCAAGAACAAAGGCAGCACCCAGCCTTCCAGCACACACCAGAGGAAATCCTTGCAGTGGTAGCTAGCTCTGTTACAAGCACCAGTCAGTGAGATGAAAGGGTTAAAGAAAATGCCTCAAGGGACATGTTTTCTCCAGCATGTGCCTTGCCTAGATGATAACCCTCGCTCTCTCCCCTGTCCTCTCCTCCACCACATCCATGCCTCAACCCTGAGCACAGCATCCCCAAATGCAGCAGCATCAGGTTGGGAACTGTAATGTCTCCACAGCAACTAGGGATGTCACAGCCGCACGTGACCAGCTCCCTGCAACCATGCAACAAATGGGACCAGCTCCTCTGACAGCCTGCTTGTTCCTCCTCACTCCCCTCTGGAGTAGTCTCATGGCAAATCGTCCTCCTTCACTACTGTGTCAAGAACCCTGTTCTCCAAACAGCCACTTCCCCAACAGCTCCCCTGTGACGTCTCAAGCCTGTATGCACTCAGCAGCAATGAGCTGGCGTGCATCTGAGCGTAGGCAGATGCAGAGGGAGGTCCTGCACCAGCCAGGCTGTTAGAGCATTTAGTGTTTTCTTTTTGATAGTAGGAAGCACAGGTCTCCAAGCACTCTTGCACTCAACTACTTTCAAAACGCTAGCTGCTATTCTGCTTTTTGTTCCCACTGCTGAATGGCCCACAGAGAGAGCTTGCTGCTGTGCCACCTGTGCTGTGCTCTCTGCGCACTCCTGTTAGCTACTTGGTACCTTGAGGAGACACCGCAGTCCCAGCTACAGCACATACTGTCCCTAAGGCCTGCAAATCATTAGAGGCCAGGACTCAGCCTGAAATATCCTGATCTTCCCCTTTGTAAATCAGCCATCAAAGGCCCCCATCAAGAGGAGAAAACTATGCCAACAGGAGCCTTGACTTCGGGCACATGTCAGAAGAGCTTGTAATGAAGAGCTCAGTTCTGCTTGGGTTACCCATCACTGTGATCTCTTCATCATGAGAAATCAGGACTAGGAAGCCTCCAGCTAAGAAAGCCAGCAAGGAAAAACAGATGTCTTCTTGGTGTCCCCAAATCAGAGCTTGCTCTCAGGGCATGAACAATTTGCCATCTCTCTGCGTTATTTCTCTCCACTTCAAATAGCTTCCGCAACATCATCTGATGCAGAGGCAAGCTGAACAGCCTGTCACTCCACATACCAGACAGGCTCACACCATGGGTCACGTCAAATTACTTCTCCTTCGGCCATCCCCACATGCTGCCCCGTTCACGAGCCACAGTCAGACACATGGCCCTCCCACTCAAAGCCAAGATCCTGATGGCATGTAATTCTTAAGACTCGGTGCTCCTCTGAAAGGCAACCACCTTACACCACTCTGAATAAACAGACTTTCTGAAAACTGCTGTAGGAGTTTTTTTTAAAGGAGTTTTCGGGATGGGTTTTTCTGTTTGTTTTTTAAGCTTGCTTTTCCCTTGCTGGCCCATCTGGACCCAAGGCAGCAAAGCCAGGGCAGGCAGCCCATTCCAAACAGACCGTCATTTTGTAACCTTGACTTAAACCAGTCACATCGAGTGCCAGATGAACAGGGTTTTGTCTGTGAAATTTGCAATATGGCCTGAAATAAACAAGATGGGAGAACTGCACAGGCATAATTTAGACCCCCAAATGGCTGTTTGCTTTTTTACGGAGAACTCAAAATGTCCTGTAAGGGTAAAGGCAGAGCAGCCAGCAGCAGTGAAAAACATTTGTGAACTTTGATGGTACATTTGGTATCAGCCAGCACAGCAATCAAATATGCAAAGCATCCTGCTGGCAGGATTGCTTTCAGACTAGAAGAACACTTCACAGATCCCAATGCTGTTCTCATTGCAGCAAGGTTGTCATAGCCTGCCATTCTGGCCTTCTTCCAGATCAGCATGCACAGCCAGCCACCCCAATACCTCGCAGAGCCAATGGTCTACACCGTTCCTTTACTTGCCCCATGTCTAATGCTGGCTCCCTCCTCCCCTGACTCCAGAGATGAATGGGACAACGGTCAAAGAGATACCAGAATTTGTTACCCAAGTTAGAAACGTAGTTTTTTTTCACGATTCTCATCACGCCTCAAACACAGGAGGACTATATAGCACCCCAAAGTATGATTTCCTTCCAGCATGCAGAGGTTCCAAAATACAGCACTCATAACCTGAACTATGGGGAAGAAGCAGCAAAGGGAAAGTTGCAACTCCAAACCCCAATGTATTCAACAGCAGGTTGGAAGGAAGCTTAGGAGAACCACCAGCTCCATGAAGAGCAATTTCTGCAGCCATACCAAACACCCTGTGTAACGCTCGCAGCACCTCAGCTGTTTGCTCTGACAGCACTGTGGCACACAAGCACCGAGCCCCTCCAAGCCCCATGGTACCAGCTCATCCATGCACAGGTGCTTCCAACAGGGGACTGCAATGCCAAGAACCCATTTGCTCTCTGGCCACAGCTCAAAGGATGTTTCCAAATCAAACACATCAAAATAGTTACAAAAGGAAGGTGGTTCTTTCCCAGAAGCTTTTATTTAGATTTGAATGGTGCCAGTTTTCACAAGGCAACAACACACAGCTGACAAAGCAGCCTCCATAAGCGCTAAATATAATTCACAAATAACTCTGGATCCTGCCACTAAAGCTGGGGAACTCTATTCACCATTCAACACATTGGAAACACTGGTTAACATCTCTCAAACTGGAACAAAACATCGAGGGTAAGGCAGCTGAAATGTACCATCCCTTGCAGATTTGTCTCCCCAGAAATGAAGGGGCAAACTGAGAGGAGCTTTGCAATGTTAACAGTGGTCAAAAAAGGTCTGAAAACGCGAAAGCGTTCAGCACTCCTTGCAAGGAAAGAAATGCCTCTTGATGCCTTTGGCTGAAGCTGCATTGTGCTCGGGCATCTATCCCTTGCTTTTCGTCCATCAAATATTCTGGGCAGCGCCTGTTCATTTGCACACTGCCAGCTGGAGTGCCCAGAAGAGCACAGATAAGCTGGGAAGGAAATCACCAAAGAACAGGAGTAAGTGATCTGGTGAGATTTTAAAAGCAAAATAGTTAGCCACATTGCCTAGGCTGATGGAAGAACGAGATGGCTGAAGTGAAACTACCACCAGTACTGCCAGGGAAGGAACTTCAGCAGTAACCAGAAGTGATATTTTAACTTCCAAAATCAGCTGAACTGGACTGAAAAGGCTTACAGAGAGTGCAGTGCCTAGCCTGCTGTCAAGCACAACACAAGCTCTCCACCAAAGGCCTTGAAAATTACAGAACCCACCAAAACTGCACTAACGAACAGAAACTAGGATCTCTTGTAGTCTTTAAAGCTGACCCAGGGAGGTTACTTTACAGTGCAGCAGCAGCAGATTTTGCATTCACAAAGACTGCATCAAACACCTTCCCCTCACTCTGAGGAGATACCTGAATGGGAACAAACCCGCATCACCAGGCTGTCCTTACGGCCTGGGGGATGGCCAAGAGGAGATGCATTTCCAGGCCTTGCAGCAGGGTTGCAAACAGCTCAGGTTTTCAGAGCATTTCTGATCCCCTCTCAATGAGAGCAGCTTCCTTTAGGGAAACTCCCAGTCTCCAGGTGATCTCAAAATGTCTCTCAACAACACTTTAAAAATGTCTCCCCCCACCAAGTCTTTCTCTTCACATCTAAATATATTCTGTATGCTCTACTTTAAAGCGCCACTACTGAAAAAGAAAGCACTTGTTTGGAAGTAACTCAGCACGAGGTTTTCTATTTGTTTTCTTTTCTGTAAAAACCCCTCGTGACTGAGATTTCACTGCATTTCTCATGGAAGAGGGAGAAAACCTGGCAACTCAGACTTTGCTTACCCTCTTTTCAGAAAGTTTACATCACCTTTAAGTTTATAAAGAAAAAAACAGGAACCACAATTTTTACTAAAGGAGGTCAGAAGAACCACCAGTGCCAAACGATTGCAGTGGCGGGCAGAAAGCAGGGATTTGCTCCAGAGAAACATTTCCATTTGCTTAATATTCTAAACCTCTTCAGCAGCTGTCGGAAGTTGAGCTGGCAAGCAGAGATTCAATATTATTTAGATATTACATTTCTTCAGCATCATTGCTGGTGATACTTCATTCCTGAAAGCAATAAGGAAGCAGCAAAGCAAACCAAATGCCTGAACTTGTTAGTTCAATTTGTCAAGAATATTTATTAAAATATGAGTGACCTGTGTAAACAAGCAAAACAGTATGCTGTGATAGACACAAGGTGCTCTGAGATGCTGGTCTTTACTGCTCAGAACTTGTTCCAGGCCCCCGTAAGATTTTTAATACTGAATATAAGCAATAAAACAGTAAGTGATTTATCACAATCATAACCCATTCAGTCCCTACAACCTTTCATCAGGCTTACGAGTTCCCAATGAACTCGGATTTATCAAGATAAACTGTAGACGCCCTACAGAATAAGCAGATGGAGGTAAATGAGGCATGAACAAGCAGAGGCTGGATGCGAGGCGGCTCTTCCTCAGCAGGATATTAAGGTTCACTGCTGGGAGGGATTACCGAGGAGCCTATCTAGCATTAAGATACAGTTACTCCATTTGTGAACAGGACCACACCATAAGATCACTCATGGAGACCAAACTCTACAGCCAGACCAGTCTCAGCTCCCTGAAAATGTTCTCTTCTAATACATTTGCCTGATGCAGTCAGCTAACACTAACATGACAGTGATGCTAAGAGCAAGGAATAGGTACGAGCATTATTTTGTGGTCAGTGCTTCTGTTTATGGATGAGGCAAGGAGCATCCTGAAAGCAGGTGCACATACTCAGGCTGTCAAAGAGCATTTCTGTCAGAGAAACAGTTGAGGATCATCAGTGGGGATGAGATAGGGGCAAGTACCACAACATTTTTTTCAAACATCAGGATGGGCTGTGTCCTTAATTTTATGCCCTCCTCACTTAGAGGACCACACTCAACCTCTGATTATCACCACATGACTACAGCTAATACCAAGCACATCAAACTTTGCATTGGGGCCTATGGCTAGTCATACATGAAATGTATTTATGTACATTATATGTTTCTGACTGCTGAGATTTTTCACCAATAGCCTCAAATACACTAACAGGCAAATGATCTACTAAACACCACATTTTCTAAAGCTGTTAAATGTTCCACATCTGGCAGATTGAGCTGAGATTTAAAAGGATGATGCAAGAAATTCTGTTGGGGTACCTGTAAAACATTAAACCCACTTCTCTGGGCCCATCCGTTACAGGGCAATACAAATCCACCATCCCTCACGCTCTTTTCCTTTGGAGCCTGGGTACTTACACTGAAGCCATGACGAGGGAGGCCATCCCTACCTTTTCACATCTTACAAAAAGTAGAATAATGCCTCCCATTTTAAGATTTTGCATGCAATTTGCAAGAAGTCTCCCAGGCTATGGTTTGGCATGATAGTCAGCACCAAGGCAGTCAAATCCACGTCTCTGAAGAAATCGTATTTCCCTACAGAGAGAAAGAACAAGAAAAGTGGTTTTGGGGCTCCCACAATCCTGGTAAGCCTGAGCTCTCCAGAGAGCCAGCGTAGATTTGCTACCACTCCCCAGGTGTTTATTTTGAGCCTTCATTTCCACCACTGTGAAGCAAAGGTCAACTCATCAGCTCACAGCAAGCACCTTGAAACTGGCTAAAGGGAAACACTGGAGCTAAGAAGAGTGCATGCTACAACTGTTTCACTAAGCTTTTTGTATGTTATGTATATGAGAATTCTGACTACACATAAATGTTCATATAATTAGATATTACTAAATCATTTCTCTGTTTTCACACCTGAATCAGCAAGAACACTGCAGAGACAGACGGCCCCCCATGACTGATACTCAGCAGGGTCCTCTGTTTGCAGATGTACCATCTCAAATACAGATTAGCTTCTACTCAGAGCAGGTCCTCTTGGAGGTCTGGTGGGGAGTGTGAATTCACTCACAGGAGAAAAGCCCAAAGTTACTCATGCAATAGCTTGGAAAATCTGGTAATAATTTTGGAACCAAGATAGCCCAGGAGACTGTCAGCAGGAGCAGCAGCGGTCTGCTAGCAGAGAACAGAAAACAAAAGCTAGAGAAGGAGCCTGAATTCACTGTTCAATACAGCAACTGTGGGAGACAAAATGAACTATTGAATTTCCAGAGATTAGTTCACACTAAGGTACACCAAATTCTGCCTTTAAATTGGTACAAGCCTTGTGTGATGTCCTGGGTGTCAATCAATCTATTTCAACTTACCTATAAACAGACATTGGCTCTTGATATGGCAGCGATTCAGTCAGCCCCATACCAAACCCTGGCAGCCGTGGGCCATAGTGACGGCGATAGAATACGGTATGCCTGCAGTTTACAGTTGCAGGGGTTTGTTATGCATCATAAAAAGCAAGAAATCACAAAAGCATCAAGTCTGATGGATCCAAAGAGGAAAGAGAGTTGCAAAATTTCTCCATTTACTGGGAAGGTAGAGGAGAGCTGCAGCATGCAAGACTGGGTATTCCTGATGCTTCAAACATCAATAAACTTTTGTCTAATGTGTCCTTTATTGTACTCCAGCTGTCATATGATTTCTGCAGTACAATGCAGGGAGAGCAAAGGAAAACTCAACTACATACCCTTTTCTCACAGATACATCTAATGTATTTCCCCACCATCGGATCTGTCCTGCTCCAGATACTTCCTATCTGCACGCAAAAGTAGCAAGTGGTCAAAACATTCTCAGAGCTTGATAAAAATCAAAGTCAAGTGTTTTCAACAAAATCCTCTTTGTTACCACATTCTGATCACTTGGCTACTGGAACTGCAAACCTGTTCAGAGAGATGCCTTAACAATGAAGTCTCATTTAAAAATGCATTTGCAGCTGTGCATATTTCGCTTCAGTCACAAGATTGTGAATTATACCTCAGCATGTCCTTGTAGAAAAGAGGTGGGTTGTCAGGGGGATGGGAAGGAGGGGGGAAAAGAAAGGAATTTCTACCGAACAAAAGAGCTCCAAGAAACTGATACAACTTTGCTGGAAGCTATTCCCAGCCCACTCAACATTTTTTATTGTATACAGACATACCAGAATCCCAACAAGGGACATTTTTCCCAGCTAAAATATGAGCCATCAGCAAATCTGACCACCACCAGAGAGAAATACGACAACCTAGTGGAAGCAAAGAAGAGCAGAGTGAAATCATCTCACAGTGTCCTAAACCAAGAGCTACCTCTGAGAGCTCACCGTGGTGGCAGCCTCACACAAACACATGCCCAGTATCCAGCACACTGCTAGTCAGAGCTAAGCAAAGCAGGATTCCTGCGCAGTTGCTTGCTTTACTGCCAGAGTCATTTACACAGCACTTAAAAGTACACAAGACAAAGCACCTTTTCCCCACCTCCCTAGAAGCCCTATGAAGAGCTGTATGACTTTACCAATATTCACCAAATAGTTTTACAGTGACCCATTCTGCAGGAAAGCATGCACTGACTCCAAGTCCACTGGGAAGCCAAGGACTACGCACTGCTTTCACAGCTTGAAACCACAGCAGTGGCCTGTGGCAACACCAAGAGAAGCCAGACAAGTAAATACTGCAAGAACGCAGGAGGCAGCCCGCAGCTGAAACGTTGGTGAGGTCAGGCTAAACCCACTTACAACCCAGCTCTGGACCAGAGTGTGTACTCGAGCACCTGGGTGCAACAGGTTTTTTCATCCAGAGATCCTCTTGAACGCTAGCGCTGTTCAAAGGCGGAAACACGAGGAACCAGACTACTCAGACCTTCAGAAGAGCAATGCTGCAAAGCAAACCTGAGCATCCAAACCCGGACAAGGCAGATGCATCCTCAAAATGCAGTACCGACAGCATCTGTGCAGGCACCAAGAAGAGCTGAGCACTTTGCACTCAATATGTGCATGGCAAGACACCAGCACCAGAAAGCTGGCCTTGAACGCAGGTGCAGCAGGAACATAAACAGAGCTGCTCAGCGCTGCCAGGCTGCATGTACGTTTAGGTTACCATCCTGGAACAAGGAAACAATTGAATGAACAGCAAAAGCTTGTTATAAACGGGTTTTTAAGGACACCCAGCAGGACCTGCTATTTACATGTAAGAAAAATAGGAGCATGCTGACCAAAGGCTGAACTGCGAAAATCCACCTCTAAAATCCCGTCTCCCTGGAAAAAGCTCTACCCGCTTGCTTGAACTAAGCACTGGCCAGGCTTCTGGTCCTCAAGCGCACCCCCATGGGCCAAGGGTAAAGAATCACCAGAGTTTTGTCTCAGTGAGCAGCCTTATACTTGAGCTGCTGAATGCTACATAGGAGGAAAAAGTCCTCTGATCTGCTTTGGTATCTGCAAGCAGCTGTCTCAGATCCTCACTGGGACTGAACACGAGAGGGCAAAGCTTATCCAAGTACCTGGAGACACTCACAAGTCTATTTGTGAAGCAAGGACAAAGCCTACATTAACAGTCTTCAACTCTATTAAGCAAAATAAAGCAGAATGCTGGCAGAAAGAAGATACAGATCCCACCAGCCTCAAAGAGAAATCGGAGCACCTTAAATTCTGGCACGCTCCCAGATGCAGCATAGGGAAGAGGCAGAAGAGCAAATAAAAGGGAGTTCAGCCCCTAGCAAGCCACTAGCAACATGAAATATATATGATCCAGTTCTTGTAGTTATCAGCTTTCCTTGCAAATCCTTCATTTTAAGGCAGTGGGTGCAACTTGATCAGGAAAGCAGCATATCATCTTTCTACCAGTTAGAAAGCACGCAGGTATATTTTCATGAAAGTGGACGTTTTGGAATGATCCTTTTGACACTAAAAACTGCCCATCCAAGAGGAAGAGACCACAGAGGAAGGCTGCAGGACAGTCCCAAGAAACTCAGAGCAGACCCTGCAAACTGTAAATCAGCAGGTGGATGGAAGGGTGGAAAGGGCCGTGGGAGGAGAGCAGGATTAGAAGTAATAGAGATTTATGATAAGTGATGCTCTAACAATAGCTTTCATTTAAGAAGGAAGCTCTTCCTGCTGTAGTTAATCTATTTAGTCCGAATATAAATTTATACACTGGGGAAGGACTGCATACAGGACAGGCAACTCCCCAGTCAACTAAAACCAACCATTTTAAAACTCCTACAATACCTACCGAGTAACATGGATCATGGCAGAGGGGGAATAGTCACTCCCCCAAGCAGCTGTCAGGGTTTGTTCAGTGGAGCTGCTCCAGCCTTTACATGGGCTAGAAGATGACCTAGCAAGGTCTTTTTCAGCCACGTTTTCCATTTTCATCATTTCTCCCCACCCTGAGAGGTCATGCAGATGAAAACACCAATTTAACTAATGCCAGATGGAAGCCAAGTTAAGCCATATGAATCTTTGCTTGTTATATAATTACCTTCATTGCTTGTAGAAACATGGAAATGCTTACAGTCACTGCCTGGATATTTTGTACAATAAACAAACATTTCTAGGCTGTTTATATTTTAAAGAAATTAAGCCCACATGGTTTTGACCAACTACTCCATTACCATGTGGCACATTTATGAAAAAAACAAGCCTAATTTTGAAGCTATGCCAGGAGGTTGCAGACACCAATCTCCCCCCCAGGAGCCCAAAATAATACTTATCAAATGTGCTCATCAACTCACAGTCATAGATTCACTTGCAGAAACTTAAGATTATTTGCACTGCATGTTAAATACACCAAATTATTTTCTGCAGAACTGAAGGTCATTTAATTTACCTTTAATGAGCTCCAATACATCAGCAAAGAAAACAGCATTGAAATGTTCAAGCTCATTTTGCTGCTGAACCAGAGCAGTATGGCAATGGATCGCTTCAGCACCAAACACACTAAACCACGTGCCAGAACTTCCACAGGTCACTTATGTAAAATCTACAGGGAAACTTCATGTGTACAGGTAAGAGCAGCACTGAGAAACTGTTACAGATGCAGCTCTGCAAGTCACACTCTTACTACAAAGTCATTAGCAATTAAAGATCTAGTGCACAGATGCAGAGTTCTGAATGGAGCCAGTTGTGTTTGTAGGTGTCCCATTAGAAACCAGAAGCACATGTTTGAATTTGCATAAGAATCGGTGTGAAAGATTCAGTTACATCCCCAACAATCTCCAGTAGCTTTGGTTACACTGTCAATTATTCAAGTTAGAAAGTGCCTGTCTGACAATCTCCTTGCAAAGAGCCTAGCTCCCAAAACCTTCTTCCCACCAGAGACCTCCCCTTAGAGCCCAAAAGAAGGAAAGACCACCTCCATCCCAACCATCTCTTCCCCTTGACCCACTCTGCAGCTCTGACAACAGCAGCCTCGAGCTGGAGAACACACACGAGACTTTGGACCACCCAGGGTTTCTAGCACACAGCTAAAACACAAGCCTCTAAACAAGGGGCTAGACCTCTCCCAGTCATTAAAAGTAATTTCCCTGGCCTAAAGAGAAACTCTGCTGAATTAGAAATGTGGTGCATACATTGGGAGCATGTGGAACCACTTATTGCTTCCACTTGACGCCTTTCCAACAGCAGCGCTAGATTAAATGGGTTACCTGCTCCATCCTCACCCCCACACTCTGCCTGCACGACTGTCATGCAGCAAAGCACAGCAGAGAACTCATCCAACTGAAACACAACCCACTTCCTCACCTCTAACCCCCAAATCCTGCCCTGGTCTGCTTTACCATGTGAATTCTCAAATGCTTGCACTGGCACAAGGCAGAAGGTGCTGGCAAGCAGCAGCCTAAGCGGGTAGGTTACAAAGAGCCACCAGACACATCGGCCTCAGAGGAGCTGGTAAAAGCTAGCTATAACCTTACCTGAGGAGTGTCAGGATGGTATGCAAAGCTCTACGCACATCTGAGAAAGAGCTCTTCAGTGAGAGAGCTATCGGAGCTTTGCTGTAACAGGCAGAGGACTGGTAAACGCTTAATGTCTTACACCCACAACTACCCACTGCACAGACAGAATGGTAAAAAGGCAGGGACCCCGATGCTGGCTCCCCACAGCTGGGAAATGGATACTACAGTTGCTCTGCTGAGAATGGTAATGTCCCTGTCCCCGTTACAAACCACTGAGTTCACACGGTGGAGGCAGCAGTGAAATCAGGACACACGTGACAAGGTGAAATAAAGACTCTGCACGCGTATCTGATGAGCTGGAAAGTTTGCAGGATTGTCTTGAGATTAGACCCCATGTTATAGACACCCATTTCAGAACAGCCCCTCCAGAGGCAGTAAAATCTAGCTGAAGTGTGCTCTCCCTGAAGAAACTCAAGACCGAGTGACCTCAAACGATCCTGCTATATTTGTAAAAACGTGTGCAAGGAGATGTCCTCCAACAGCCCTACGACTTTCATGGGCTTAGGAAAGGCAGAGCACGTCTTGTCAAGGTTCCAGCCTGAACAGGGTTAAGAGTTATGCTGCCAGACCAGCTCCCTAAAAGACATGAGAAAGGAATCGGCCTCTCCAGTGTAGAAAACAGGGCTGCTCTTTTAAAAAGAAAGTCCTAGACCCACGATCCTAAAGCCAAATGCATCCAAAGAGAAGCTGTGCCTCCAGCAGGTCCAACAGAACCTCACGAGCTATTCGCAGATCAACACTTCAAGCTGGCACAAAGCTCCCCAGACTCTCACTTCTTCAGTTTCAGGATGCACTGCAAAAATATTAGGTGGGCAGCAAACTCTCTGCAGTAGAAAGAAGGCTGTGCTCCTCTACGGCTGGCCCTCAGCAGCTGCCAGGACAGCTATGAAACACAGTGGTGCACCAGTTGGAAAAAGTCACATACTATATGGAAAGGAAGGCTGGCTGGGAATGGCCTTAGACATCCTAATTGTGAAATTGCACCCCCGTATAAATTAATAGGAGACCACACTGCTGTGTGAAAGGGCAGCCTTGTCCGCCTCGCTGTGTGTTCCCACTTCTGATCTAAGCCACCTGCTAGTCATCTTTTTTTTTTCTTTTTTTCTGCATTAGAATGAAGCAGGTGGGCTGAGCACTGCAAATTTTTTCTCATTCCAGAAGAAGCAGTATGTCTGTGCAGGTTCCTCTCATGGTACACCCTGGTAAGCAGCAAGAAAGGGAATTACACTGGCATAAAATCCTACAAGAGCTGTTTCACGACAAGTCATTGCCAAGCTACGATCTCACCACTTTAATGAGAGCACCCAACAGACCAGCGTGCTCTGAAGGCGCAGGCACCATCAGCTCCGCACAAATGACATGCCCCAGCCTTCGCAGCTGTTCCCTCTGGCCAGTGGCTGCTGTGTGCTCCCGCAGAGGATAAGCCTAGTTGGCCACAGGAGCATGTCACCAGCTCGCCACAACAGCACGGTCATGGCACAGGGTAGGACAGCTGGGGCCCTTGGCAGAGAATTCCCCACTGCAACACACCACAGCAGGAGCCAAGACACGGTAGGGATCACTCACACAGGACGCAGCAGACATGATACTTGCGGACCTTTGCCTGGTTCTCAGAAGCTAGGGTATATTTGCATTAACCATGTTCCCCAGGCAGAGACTGTCCTGTCAGCAGAAAGGGGATACAGACTTATATAGACTATATATAGACAGGCTTCCTAAGAATCTCTCGATGGGGATTATTCTCTGCTCTATATCTAGATCTGGCCTAGTGCCTGCTGGGAAACATGTATCAGACAAGTGTATGTGCAAACTGCAGCTCATTTTGGCCACTAATGAGCCCTGCACTAGAAACCCCTGAAACACAGACCAGAACCGCATTATGAGCTCTGTGGTTTTCCCATGTCTCCACTTGCACCTCTCCATGTGTTTCCCTGCAGAGGTGAAGATCCCTTTAGAAATCTCTCCTGCACATGACATTTACTTACCAGCAGCGAGGAGCACCTCCAAGCCCTCACACTACAGCAGCTTTGTAGAAAAATAAGAAGAGCAGGGAAGGATTTTTGAACAGCCAAGCTTAACAGAGCAAAGGGATCTGATGGAAGGAGACAGTGTCTTTCTTCAGAAGATTTTTAACAGCAAAATAAAGTACTTTGCTGAGCAGTGAAAACATGTTTCCTTTCACCCTGCACACAGGCACACACGTGATCCCTCCCTCCTTTACAGCCTCACACCTTCAAAGCTCCACTTCACCCCAGCAACATACACTTAAAAAAATCCATTCTGGATCACCAGGTTTGTTCTTTTTTTTTTTTTTTCTTTTTAGAACAAAGAAACTACCTCCCCAAGGCCCAGGAGGACATGCAGGCTCTGCAGGTTTTGGTTAAACACCAGTGTTCCCTCTTCCCTACTCTCCTCCACTTACCTCCTACAAGCTCCAGAGCACCTGACTGCCCAAAAAGGTGAACCAGCAGGAGAGGGGAGTTGGGTTATCTTTAGACAGCTTGAGGAGTGTCCTACACATCTTAGAGCACAGGGGAGAAGGCGGCTACGCTACCAGCTCCCAGCAACCACAAAGTGATCACAATTACCTATTTCACTTTAACACAGTTCAGCCGCTGCAGGAAACAGGGGGAACTGATCAAAACCTCCCAGTGTCCCAGTGCTGTTCCCTGCCCAAATGGCACACAGCGTCCTTGGGGGCATTTCCCAGCCTGTTCAAAGGTCTAGGAGAGAAACAGTTAACTCTCCAAACCAGCACAGAGTCTATGGATGAGGAGCACACTGCGCACAACATCAAAGTTGATATTTTATGCTAATCTGCCTGCTTACAGGAGAACAAATGCTATTTTCCTTGACAACTCTTCTGAAATAAGATCTGAGCAACCATGCAGATTTCAAACTCTTTTGAAATATCAGTAAACCAAACACTCTTGCTTTCAGT
Organism: Balaeniceps rex; assembly: GCA_013401315.1. NCBI lineage: Eukaryota > Metazoa > Chordata > Aves > Pelecaniformes > Balaenicipitidae > Balaeniceps > Balaeniceps rex. The sequence continues at coordinate 61,099 of VYZW01005862.1, read as the reverse complement.
GCAAAAACTCCCAGGAACAGCCACTCTGCAGTTCAGGCAGACAGTGACTTCCACGAAGCACACAGCCTCCAGGAGCTGCACCCAAAACACAGGTGCTGCAAAGGTGCAGCAGCCACCATGCACCGCACCAAGCCAGGCAAGCAACAGCACGCTTTCTGGCTTGCAGACCCCAGCTCTAGTTTATATGCATGAAAGCCTCCACCAAGCAAATTTCACAGCATACAAGCTGCTCTGATTTTTATTTTTGCTGAACATTTTAAAAATTAGATTGCTTCCCACCGGGGCAGGGGAGATCCAACACTGGCATTTGAGTTCCTGATCAAAAATAGTTACTGCCCTGCAAGAAAGTGCACTTGAAACCAGACTGGCCTGCAGGCCTGCAGCTGCTAGGTGAGAAGGAACAAGCAGGCCACCTCAGAAGTAAGGCACAGCTCGTGACAAGTGACACAGCCATGCAAAGCACTGCAGGAAAGCCTGAAGTGGTTCTAGAGAAGGAAACTGGTTCCAGACTCCAGTGTGCAGCAAGAGAGCCCCACACATCTACTTTTCCAAACACAAGGAGCACATCTCCTCCTCCTCCTTTCCCCAGACTCAGGCTCACCAGGCAGATCTGCAGACCCTCTACTACAGTTGCACTGACCCACAGGACAGGGTCTGTATGTGCAGTAGTCATCAACAACCCTCAACCCTTGTTTTTGAGGAATCCCTCCTCCAGGGCCACTGGCTGCAGCTTGCCCATCAGAGCTCTCTAGGCAATTCATTGTTTTAAACAAATGAGTGATTAGCAAGGATCCACTCTCTCCTTGTGAAGCTGGCTGCGTGCCCCGCAAGCCTCCACATCACTGTACAGTACTATAATCCAATTAAACCTCACCATGAGAGGAACTTCACGCTATCACATTCAATTAGGCAGTTAAGCCTCTTATCATCTGCACATTAGGATCCATTCGGACTAAAACACCCCCAGCACTGTTTAGGAGGTGGCATTCTTCGACCCAGCAAGGACACGCAGATGACACACAGATGTCATGTCTGGAGCCACAGGAGGCCCATACAGGTTAGGAAATTTGTATGGCTGGCTTACAGGGAGGTAGAAACACAGGAAAAATAAAACACAGTGACCAGTTCCTGCCCACTCACAGTTACACGCCCTCTGAGGCTCCCTGCTCACCCTTGTCCTCCTGCTCCCCCCAACTTCCCGGGGAAACGGGGCAGTTCTGAAGGAGCATGAGGGGCCCAGAGGAATTTCACTCTCTTTAGTAAGTCAATGGAAAGGCAAAGGCTAATAGAGGACCTGGCAATACAGAGTCGTTTGGCAGCCCGCCACCAATTCCATAGGAAATAGCCTCGAAGGTCACCATAACGGTGGCAAAATTTGGCCCAAAAGAATTAGAAAAAGCTGCCAAGATGTGACGCAAATAAAGCCAGTGAGCAGGCCAGCTTCCTGCGCGAGGCCAAAACACGAAGCGCTCTTGGAAAAAGAAAGATTAAGGGTTGCAAGGAACATAATGGCCTCTTGTAACAGCTGAGTTGTTGCTTTTCTTTTCTTGGCAGAAAAGAGGGATGTTTTATTGCTGGTTGATTAATCTATTATGCAAATCATTTCATAGCTAATTTGATACAGCCACATGCTTGCCACAGAAATCATCCGCAGGCTCAGAGCTGATGAAAGGTGGAGTAGCAGCAGCTCCGTTCAACAGAGCTTTTATTTCCTGGACAAGCAGCTGCAGGGTCGCTTCCTGCCATGCCGGGCTGCAGGAGCACAGGCCAGATCATCCAGGGAACACAAGGGGAAGGTCCCTTGGGCACCTTCAGCTGGTGGAAGGCAAGGAAAGAGGCCCTTTGAAAGAGCAACCCTTTCCTTCCACTCCCAACGCCCTTCTGCACTGGGCATGTGCAAAGCATCCAGATGAAAACCATGTACAGCCCCATCCAGAGAGCTTTCGCTAGCAGCTTTGAGATTTCAAGACTTTTTCAGAACTGTTCTTGACCTGCACAAGCCTCACCTTATGTCAGCTAAAAGACGACTCAAAATAGGTCTAACTGGAAGTTTGACTCCAACAAACCACTCAGCCTCTAGACAGAAAATTTTTTCCACTGAATACAAGAGTCCAAATTACATTCAGTAGTATCATACAAAGTGACAAACTTAGTAACTGCTGTGATAGGATTTACATGGGGAGCACTAAGGGATCACTTTATCTTGCCTGAAGTAATGTTATTTTGGTCTTGGTCTCTTCCACGAAGACTAGAAGAAATAGGATCTCCTGGCTCTAAAAATAAAGGGGTTGGGTTTGGCCACTGTGCTTTACCCCAAGCATTTCATCTCCATTGCTCAGTTGTGGATGCTTTTCCTCATGCATCTCAAATATTCAACATCGCCTTAGCAATTTTTTTTTGAAGTCTATCCTATGCGCTCATTTGTATTCAATTTCCTTCAGTGTAAAATGTTAGGCTTTCCATGCTATTGAAACGAAGTCAAAACAAAGCCTCCAAATAAGCGCTTCTGAAACGTACCTAGTCATCTGAGTAATTAGACATTTTCCTAGTTCCAAATGTACCAAAAATCTACAGTCAGCTCCAAACGAACGTGCCAGCAATTATCCTAACAAACAAGAGTTGTCTCCTAAATGTTAGCAGACCAATAGAACAGGAGGTTAAGATACATTTAAATTAACATCTCTCCCTACCTGAATTAATCAGCAGTTTTAATTCTGTAGCATCACCTGATCATAATTATTACTCTAGCAAGTCGTCCACCTTTCTCTGCTGATACGGCACATGTTGCCATTGCTTGAGCCAGGCCAGAACACGCTCTCACTGGCCAAACAAGTGGCCAGCACAGGCACGCATCCTTCGTACCAAGAGGCAAAGCCTCTCCCTTCTGAGCACATTTGCAGCAAACCCTCACGGAGAATAGCCAGCCATGGACTTCATGGAGATCACAACGCCCTCAGCACTCGGCTAGGAGAGGGAATTAACACTACGTAGGAGCGCAAACATGCAGCTTGCTGGAGTGGCTCCATGCCCCAGCAGTCCTTGCTGTATCCCTCCTGGTCACACAGCCGTGCTGTTACCTTTACATGCTCGCAGACCCCTCTGCAAACCACTGCAACTCATTAACCTACAGGAAAGCAACAGAGAGACAGATCAGAAGATGAGAGCTGGCACAGGGGGAGTAGCACATAGCCTGGGGCATGAGCGAACTGTTAGGATCCGCTCAGCTGCTGTGAATCCACAGCCTCACCCCAATCAGTTTCCATTGCCCCTGGGGACATCCGCACCAGGGCTGGTGTGAAACTCCGGGTGCTGTGAAGCCATCCCACAGCACGCTGAGCAGTAACACCCCCGCACCAGCAACCTCCTGTTCGAGTCCAGGGGGCGTGCGTGGATTCCCTTCATGTTTCCTCACCCAGCAGGCAAGCTACAGAGGTAAGCTGGCATGTGAAATGCTCAGGCAGTGCCCAGTGAACAGCCTCGGATCCCCAGCATCATCTTTTTCCAGGTCTGCTCCACAGCTTCCTTCATATCTCCAAGGGACACCAGGTCACATCTGCTCCATGTGCACAATACACTCCACAGGTCAAAGCTTAGCAGGAACTTTTTCAAGTACATGAAAATTAAGGCAGCAGCCTAAAACAAAACCCATTCTGAATGGGAGCACAGACCCTCACCTTCTGTTGCTCTATCAGACCACCTTCCAACAAAGCTTTCCCCTCAAGACTGCTCTTCCTCTAGACAGCCTCCCCATGCTGCTGTCTCCTCATGAGGCTCCTTCAAGACAGGATGGTACTGTATCCTGCCATTCACATCCACAGCTTCATCAAGAGATTGGAAAGAAAAAAAGAAAAAAACCCACCCCCACCCCCCAATAATTCTTACTTTTCAGTGTGAGGAAGCAGAGGCAAAAGTTTTGATTCTCTCACAGTCATGCAGCAAGAAGACCACTCTCAGTTTTTACAGGTGGTAGGGAGAACTTTACGTAATTTCCTTCTGCAAAGGAAAATACTTCAATGCACAGAAGTAAGAAGCAGCAGAAAAAGGTAGGCATCTCTCCCTTCTGGCATGTAGCAGTTACGCCCAGATAGTGAGACTGTTTGAGTCACATTTCTGGGATGACTAAAAGAAAGTACTTGCATTTCAGAAGCACTATGGTAAGTCAAAACCCCCAGGAGCTACATGTGCTGAAGAAAGAAGTCAGAGAATCATTTCTGCGAATGGCAGAATAGAAAGGGAGACCAGCACAAGCGTAAAACACCACCTAACCTTGTGTTTCACTCAAAACACACAATTGCAGAACAACGCTATGGTTCTTCGCTATTATTCTTCCTTAAGTTTAGACACAGCCTTTTCACACAAGGAAAGTCTACAGAGGCACCAAGGCAGCCTTCCAGATTTTACTGACACCCCCCCAAGCTGAATGGACTTTCAGTAAATCAGCCGCCAAAGAAGAGTGCGTTGAAGAGCACTGCTTTAGAGATCTTCCTCCCACAGCCTAGTTCTCATCCATCATCTGGGAAGGATACACCACATCCGCATGAGGCCCTCCACCTCAACACCCACCCACACAATTTAGGGCAATGCAGGCACAGTCCGCTCCAGGCGCTGCTTCCACCCAGCCCCTCCTGCTCCAGCTACTGTAGGAGAAACAGTTTAGAAACGGGGTAAGATTTACTGTACCAAAAAGAAAAGGAAAGGAAACAACACTCCCTCCCCAAACACATGCCCCTCTTCCATGAATCCTCTGACTTTCTGCCACATTCAAGCCTCTTCTCAACTAGGAAGACCTGTCCTGTCAACAGAAACCCAGAGGGGAACTTGCAACTAGTGGAAATCTCAGAAGAGACCAAGGCAGTTCCACAGTACTTGACCACACACTTTTCTCCACATCCTCCTTTCATGTCTCCACAGATGTCTGCTTGAATAACAAGCTCATTTTGAATATTGTTTCTCCTGCAGAACAGTTTTCATCCCAGTCTCTCTTGCTTTAACACAAAGAATCTTAAATGCTGTTGTGCCATAGGAAAAATACAGAGGCAATAGTATAACTTAAAGGTTTTCAAACCCCTGCCTTCTCTGACAGAGAGTTTACTGCAAAGCCTGTAATGAATGCAAAGCATGGACCCAGCGTAGAGTGACAAGACATGATGTTAAATGATTAGAAACAGCAGAATTGAGCATCCAGGCTCTGCACCCCAGCTGCTGCTACAGAATTCGCTGTTTGCCCAGCACAAGCAGCGTAGCACACACCTTACCGTGCAATCAGACTAACATCACTGCAGGAGCTGCAACCTCGGCTGCTCCTGACTTCATTTCAGATTAACAAAAAACACTTGGCACCCACAGCTGCAACTGCAGACCTGCCATACGTTGCACCCCAGTACACAGCCCTCGCATGCTTGCCCAGCCCATGTGGGGCAGTCGACGTCCAGCAGCACTGTGGAAAGACCTGCTCATTTGATCAGCAGCGGCAGATGCGGCAGCTGGATGTCCGCTTACCCCCCCAGGCTCTAGGAGAAAAGGGCACCCAATAACAGCAAGCAAAGGTGATGGCAACAACAGGGCTGAAAACAGAGGGACCCACCATTACACACAAACTCCCTCATATAAAAGCTACGTTCCTAGAAGGTCCAATTGCCCCAGTCCTCCCACTGTTGCCTCAGGCCCCAGAACATACAATCTGAGCACTTCCACCAGCCCTTGCTTCACAGCTTGCTTCAGTGACTCCAAAATTTCTCCCTCGAGCCCAGTTCTGCCCCACTTCCCCAGATACCCACATGTCCTTTGCATCACCCAGATTCATCCAGGCACCTTGACCAGCTGCCTGCAATCTGCTGCCCACCTGCCCAACACAATTCAAGCACCCAGGATCCACCCTAAATGCCAAGTCCTGTGCAGATGCATCCCCGTGCCCTACCACATCAAGGCAGGGCCAGTGTCCTTACACTGCATTTTCTGGTCATCTACAGATTTGCCAAGAAGCCAGCTATGTTGTGAGCTCGTTTTCAGATCTGCAAGTATCAGCATAAATGATAATGCAGAACTAAAAGTCCTTGACAGTGACAGTCATTTGTTTTTTTATTTCAGTTTAACAGGCACTGTTATGAGGTTGGATGAGATGGAAACCCAACTGCCTTCCTGTAGTCAAGGGTGCAATGGACAGAACAATTTTCAAAACAGCGTTACAAGAGGGCCTCCATGTCCTTTGTACACCACCGGGGTCGATGCAAACTGCACTGGAATCCAGTGCAAAAATCTGCACCAACTGCTCCTCCAGCTCCTCCCATACAGGCAACTCCTTCCACAGCAGAGGGACTCCTTAAAGAGTTCCCCTTGGTGCTATTCCTCTTCTAAGACCTCCCGCTGCAGAGAAGAAAGGCTAAACAAGACACAAGCAGAGAAACTTGCTGCCCAACAGATACTCCAAGGCGCTGTCAGCACAGATAAGCTGTTATAAACCAAGATCATCTGCAATTGCAGGACTCAGGTTTTCTTCCACCCCATGCTATCTTCCTGCCCATGATGTCAAAGCACTACAACTGTGGGTAGTGTTTAAGCTAAGACAGTTACTAGTCCCACGAGCAAGCTGCTAGCCCTGCAAGACAGGGGTGCTGCCATCAAATCCAACCTGCTATCTGGATGGCGCAGAAGACAGAGGGATTTGGGGGGGTTTGTAAAGCTTGCAAAGCTTTACATTCCTGTGAGGTCAGACCGATGACTGGTCCCTTTTTGCTCACTTGCTGTGCTCCCATCAAAAACATAAAAAGAGGAGTGCTTCAAAGATTCATCTTTGGCGTGTTTAAATCCTCAAAGGCGTTCTGTTAAAGCCAGACTTGAAAAGTGCAAGTTTTATAAAAACTAAAAGGGATGCCTCCCATGCGGGCTAAAAAAAGGCGCATGCAGGGATGTATACGCGTGTTTATACACACACACACACCAGAGGCGGGGAAAGATTCAAGACTGTGAGCGGGTGAAAAACCAGCAGAAGAGAAACTGATGCCCACCCCGAGGCTACTGACCTGGGGCATTTACCAGGCAAAGGCCCCGTTAACAGGACACCCCACACGGGATGGCGGGACACGGGGAACACAATGCAGTGTGAAAAGGAGCTGGACACCCCAAACCCTGCCACTGACACACACCCCAAGCCAGGGTTTTTTTTTTGGGGGGAGCACTGAAATGCATGGGGTGACCCCCCTCCCAGACCTGGTGCAGAGGGCAGCACCCCCTCCCTTTTAAGGAGCGGGGGGTGCCTTCACACAGTCCTTACACCCCCCACCCAGCCCAAAAGCCATCGAAGGGGTAGGGGGAACCCTGCCCATCGCAGTGGTAACGGTGAGGGGGGGGACACAGCCCAAAATGGAGGAAAGGGACCCTAAAATTGAGGGAAGGACCGTAAAGCTGAGGGGAAAGGGGGGTTGAGGAAGCAGAACCCGGGGCTTCGCGGCAGGGCGCGGGCCTCCGACCCCCGGAGGCCGGCGGGTCGGAGGCCC
>VYZW01005862.1:36738-47908 GCA_013401315.1 Balaeniceps rex | reverse complement strand
AAGTTTGCTAGCTCTGAGAGGTGTCCCACTCAGAGGGAGATGCTGGCCGCAGCCCGCTGCAGTCCAGGAGAGCTCAAAGGGCCTCACTTAGGACTGCTGTTTTATAGGATTGTGAGATGATTGGCTTTAGTCATAAATTTCCATCCGAACCACAATCTGGGTCAGTAATTAGCAGAATTCCAGTAACGATGGTACTGCTCCACTCAGTTACAAACCAGGTGAGGTTTGTTTCGAGGCTGTCAAGGGATAGCTAATTGCTCTCACTTCCTGCCTCAGCCATATAGGAGTTTCTGATAAGGACAGTGTTGCTCTCCTCCTCAACCATGTAGGAGTTTTTGGTACAATTAAGGGGCGCTTAACTGACCAACTCACTATGTGAAGGTTGCGGTCTTGGCAGGAATCCCTGAGGTCATAAAGCAGTCGGAGAGAGAAAGTGTGGGGGGGATGTACCACCACAGGGGGGGAAGGGGATACCCAGTTCTCCAAAACTGAAAGTGGGAGCTTGCAGTCACTGGGTGGGTTTTTAGCATGCTGAGACCAAATTCTCGTGTGTGTCCTAATCTCAGGGCAGAGCTTCCTGTTTGTGGGTGTCAGATACTTGGCTGTGCTGCATTGTCTGCCTTCTCCTCTACTCTGCTGGCAAACTTTCTTGTGCTCCCCTCCTTCTGACTACAGGAGGCAGGGAGTGTGTCCTCCCTTTTTTACTCCAAAATGATAACTCTTTTGTTGCTGGTATTCTGTTAAGCTAGTGATACTCACAGGCCAACTTTTGTTCCAGCAAAGTCAAAGTTAGGGCCATTGGCACAGGTACGGGGCTACAAGAAAATTTATTTTAAGTAAAGAAAAAATAAGCCATTAATTTGTAGAAAGGTTTACATGTGATCTGGACATGGCAAACTGGAAGTCTCTGTACCCAGTTCTCATTGCCTCATAGGAATAAAGGTATGCAGGGTGGTGATTGATAGGGTAGGTTCGAAGTTGATTGATTAATGCTCTGTCTGCTGTTCTTCTAGCTACATCATTGAGAAAGGAGTGTGTTACCTGGTCCTGTGTGAAGCTGCATTCCCCAAAAAACTGGCCTTTGCATATCTGGAAGACTTGCATTCAGAGTTTGATGAGCAGCATGGCAAGAAGGTGCCAACGGTCTCCAGACCCTATTCCTTCATTGAATTTGGTGAGGTCCCTCTCCCTGTGGCTAGTTAGGAAACTGTTTGCTTGGGGGGAGGGGGAAGCAGCAGCCACAGGATCCTCTCCAGCTTGGCCAATGGAATTGACAGTTCAGCCTCTTCTTGGCACTAGAGAAATGGGTGTTTTGAGCAAGAGAATAGAGAAGTGGTAGGGAAATGGTAAATGTCCTTTGTTTCAGATTTCCTGTTTTAAGTCTCTTGCTCTCGCTCTGGTGAATATTTGCATGCAGTCTGCTGGCTGTCTCAGCAATGCTCCCGCTCCTTCCGCAGCCAGGCTGCTCTGTGTTAGGTGAGATTCCCTCTGATGGCCCCCTCTTGTTCCAGATACTTACATCCAGAAAACCAAGAAGCTCTATATTGATAGCCGGGCAAGAAGGAACCTGGGCTCCATCAACACAGAGCTGCAAGATGTGCAGAGGATTATGGTGGCCAACATTGAGGAAGTCTTACAGCGAGGAGAGGCGCTTTCAGGTACAAGGAATGGCTGATATTTGGCATATGGTTCCTTGTCCCCTCAGTCAGCTGGGGGGGGCAGAGCATACCAAAGGGAAAGGCTTGCTAATCCCTGAGCCTCCTGAGAAAAGCAATGGACTCAGTGGGTGTTTCAGTTGGATCGGTTGCATTCTGAAGCACCTGGCAGGTACTGGTGCTTCTTTTGGGTGAGACCAGTGTCTTGCCAGCTTGGGTGGCTCTCATCCCAGCAGGACAAGCACTAGAGCACTGCAGATAGGCACAGGGCATGCTGTGAAATTGCTGCACTTCCAGCTGCTCCAGAGAAACTTGTACAGTTTATGTAACATTTGGGGAACATCTCGTTGCATTAATCTTTATTAACTTCTCTCCTCTTTCCCTTTAACAGCTCTTGATTCCAAGGCCAACAACTTGTCCAGTTTGTCCAAGAAGTACCGTCAGGACGCGAAGTATCTGAACATGCGTTCCACTTACGCCAAACTTGCGGCCGTAGCTGTGTTTTTTATCATGTTGATCGTCTATGTGAGATTTTGGTGGCTGTGAGCCGGTTGCAGTCACAGAAGAGGGAAAGCCGGTAGCCTGGCAGGTGTATGTGTGCCGGACACTGTTCATGGGGGATGTGCATTAGAATCCACACAGGACCATCACCTTTACGGGAGTGTCCTGAAATTGTTAGGTGACACCTGACTACTACATCCCTTAGTGAAGCCTAACAATAGGTGTAAAGGCTTGTTGACTACAGGCTTTTCCTCTGAGGCAGTTTGCACTAGGGTGCTGCAGAGTTTGGCCTCCCACAGTTCTGCCCCCCTCCCAGGGGCGCGCTCTGGGAGCAGTCAAATCAGTGCAGTTTAGCATAATCACATTGTACGTCCTCCTGTTGAGTAGCTCTAGTGGGAACTGGACTCTAATGAACATTCCTTGTGTTGGCAATGTTTGCTTTTTTAGAATCTGAGTCTGCAGTTATTTTTCTCTTTTTTTTTTTTAAGACAAGACTCCCCCATTTGAAGGCAAATACTGCACTGTACATATAATAGCTTTCACCTCTGTCAGAATAGCTATTGTTGAGTTTTCTGTGTCCGACATCTTGGCTTGTTACACTTTAAATTGCTTTAGGAAGAAATGGATGTTAAATTATGCCTTAAAATACATTCTGTCTAGTACTAGGAGGGGCAATGAAAGGCTTCTATGTTACTGATTCCTACAAAATTAAACTAGAGGTTTGTAAGTGTCCACTTTCCCTCTCCTGATCCCTGTGTATGACAGTATGTTTCCATGTGAACAGGGTGTGTAATTCAAGTGCTGTTGGAGTGGGCACAGTGTAAACTATGTCAGCGCTCCTTTTCCCTTCTATCTGCAGATTCACTACATTATTTCCTTCCTTTTTATAACTCTGCTTTCCTTCCAAAATGTGTCAAAACTGCCAGCATTTCATCTCTGGGATGCTTGTTTTCTTTCTCCCTCTTTCCCTCACCCAAAACAACCAAAAAACCAAAACTCTGAATGTTGTTGTGAAGAAAAGGCAGCGTTTCCTTAAAGAACACTTTAGCTTTACATGAAGGATTCAGAAGGATAACTTTAAAACAGTGGAATCCTTTGGAAACACCATCTTTTTTTCCTGTGGTCACCCTCTCCCTACCTCACTTGGGAAGTTGAAACTGTAGGTGAAGAAAAACTCATTATGGGGCAATAGTATATAGCTTCTTTCTCATGGGCCAATCTATATATTTCCAGTGTAATGTTTTTTTTTTTTTTTTTTTTTTTGGTCCACCTGTGCTACAATAACACTTTACCAGTCAGCTTTTGTTTCTATTAAAAAGAAAAAAAAACAAACAACCAAACCCACAGCTCAGGCACTCTTCCGCACTCAAGTGTCTGCCACTTGGTAGGAAGCAGGCAGTGTCACAGAAGGAAGTTTCAGGACTCCCCAGCACCTTTTACAAGCACATAATCTTGTGTAGTTCTGGAAGTATAAACTGTGACCTGGAAGTGTTTCCTGCCACTGGGTAGGAGACAGGGAGCTGTTGTCCTGTCTGGGAACACTCCCCAGCTTGGCACTGTGTTGGACTGGCAGGGAAGCAGTTAGCACTCATCCACCAGTAAACCTAGCAAATCTGATCTGCCATGTAGTCTAAAATAATCTGTTTTCTGCATGATGCCTCTAAGTGTTACTTTGTAGATTGCTTTATTATTATTATTATCACCACCATTATTTTTAATGCTTTTAAGTGGTGTCCCTAACAGGTGAATGTCCCCGTGATGTAGGTCTGTGTAACGTAGGTGCTGAAAGATGAGCAGACACCGATGGTATGTGGATTGTCGTGATTGAGGGGAGTGACATTTCTGCAGCGAAGGGCAGCTCGGTGAGCAGTTACCTCGTGCAGCCCCAGTGTCAGCAGTGAAATAAACGCTTCTGAAAAATCCTCTCTGCAGCGTGGAATTTCCCATGTCTTGTTTCTGTGATCTCTGAGGGCGCTTTCTTTCCTTCCAGGGACAGAAGAGTGTAAAGGCTCCATAGCTGAAACCACCTGAGATAAGGGCTCCTTTTGGAGGCAGAACTAGTTGAAAAACATGATCTCTGCCGTTTTCTGGCAGAGAGACTATACTTTGGTTATAGCAGGGGGCTCTTTCACTGCTGGCATTTGTGTTTGCCTGTTGGATGTGGGCAGGCAGCCCCTTGGCATGGGCAGAGCCTCACAGGTGTGTGGGCAGACTTTCATGGGGACGGTTTTGGGGCAATGCTGTTCACGTGGGACACAAGTGAAGGGCACAAGCTAGAAGTGGGGTGCGTGTTAGTAGGAATGAGGCACGGAGCTGCAAATGCCGCTTGCCTAAAGAGGAAGGCAAGGAAGACTCCTTTCCCGCAGGCCAGCATGGCGCTCCAGGAATCACTTCATAAGCAACTCCCTTGCTGCATTGAAAATACAGAGCTCCTTTTCTTCCATCGCACAGGGCAGAGGCACCGCTGATGCTCTGTGTGAGGGAGGTGTAAGCTGGGGGTGGTTTTGCTGAGGGCTGTCTGCACCTCCTGAGCAGCCAGGCGTGAGGTTAAGTTGCTCCTGTCCGACTGCTCAGGGCAGAGGGAAGGAGAAGCCATTGCTGGTTTCTCCATGTGTCAACTGACAGCTTGCTTGAGGCTGGGCGAGCACCCGTGGGCTCAGGGATGTGGCTCCCTGCCCTGGTGTGCAGCAGCGAGTGGTGGGTGCAGCCCTGCTGGGTGTGGGTGACTGTAGTGGTTGTTCGCTGCTTGTTTGTGGGTCGTAGTGCTGTGCGCTTGGTGCTCGTAGAGCTGAGCTGGCCCCGGAGCCGCTGCCTGCAGATGGCAGTGCCTGCACAGAGCTGGTGCACGGTGCAGAGCCGTGCCCAAAGCTGGGGAGATGAAGGGGGCTCCTGAGGGCACCCCCACCTCATTGCAATGTTCTGGCCTCCCCAAAGACCCGCAGCCTCGCTGGGCCTGGGCTGCATCCCCATGAACCCAGGGATCTGTCTGCAAGGGCTCCCAGATCGTGCCCCACAACGCTGTGTGCTGCCTGGCCTCATCCTGTCATGCAGCTGGGATGCTGCCATTGAGTTGGATGGTGCTTCTTCCCAGCAGGGCATTTGCCCGAGTCACCTCCTACCCATTGCCCATCTCATTTCTGTTTCTGAGCTGCCCCTCTGCCTCCAGAGGCTCTGGAGCAGCCTTTCCCTGCTGGGTTCCCCCACCAGGCATCCCCCTGGTTCCTGTGCCTGGTCCCCTCAATCCAGCAGAGGCCGAGAGTTTCTGTCCCACGCCAGGCGCATGTGGAGCAGAGGGGGAAGCAGGACCTGGGAGCAGCACAAAGTCCTGGCATCTCTGCAGCACCCGAGCTCCCTGTCCTGGAGGGTGCAAGGGGCAGAGCCGGGCTCTCCCTGGCCCCGCAGCATGCCCACTGCCACTGGGAAACACTTGGCGTGGGATATCGGCAGAGAGCACCAGGGTGCAAAGGAAAAGGGGATGGTGCAAGGTGCCCCAGGAGCTGCTCTGTTCATTGTGTGAGCACAGAGGTGACAAGCCTCGTCACAAGAGTGATCTTTCAGAAAAGCTGTCGGTTTTGGATGCGCTTGCTGCTGCCACTGCTCAGCTCAAGTCTGGGCACCCCTGGGTGTCCCTGTGTCCACGGGGCCAGGGGTGCTGTTGGGAACAGTGCCTGCTGGAGGGACCGTGGGCCATGCCCACTCTGGCCCATCACAGGGCTGTGCTGGGTGGCTTACACTGCTGGGCATGCTGGTGCTGTGTGGCAGGTTTTTTTCCACAAGCATCTGAAAAGCGAAGCAGCGAAAGCAGACAGGCAGGGCTGGTTCCTGGACCTGGACGTTGCCAAACCTGCCATGGGTGGGGCACGGCACTGCAGAGAGGAAGAGTGTGGTGGGACAGCAAAGGCTGGCAGAGTGCTCCAGCTGCAGTGTCAAATATAAACCAGTTCCCACCTGGCAGGGGCTGTGGCGATGCTCTGCACCGTCACCACTCCTGGGGAGCAGCCACTCAGGCGCTGCACGGTTTTGGTTTCTGTGTTTACTTGGGCACCAGCTGCTTCCCCCAATTTGAACCAGCTCCTCACACTCGCAAAACCCTCTTTCGGGCACGTTTTCAGAAAAACCCACTTTCAGCATCTTTCTCTCTGGGGCCCCAGGGGAGCTTGACCCCGGGTGTTTTCTGGCAGCTGCTTTGCCATGAGTGAATGTCCCAGCGGTGTGGAGGGCTGTGCCAGCATCCCTGCAGAAGGGCAAGTGCATGCCCGGGGCACCCAATGCCAGACAACTGCCTGGGCAGCAACGGCCAGGGCAGCAGGGCTTGGGGTTCAGCCTTTGAGCCCCCTAGTCCTTGTCCTCCCTCCCTTGGGGGCTGCCGTGGGGCTGGTTGGCACCCGGGGGCTCTTTCCCAGCTGAATGCTCTGTCTTTCTGGTGGACTCTCAATCCCACCTGGGCCAGGGAGGGATGCCCCGCAGAGCCGGGCTGCGGGGCTCAGGAGATCGCCTTCCTCACCCTCTCCTCGTGCTTTGCTCAGCTGTGTTGCTGCTGAGGTGACCTTTCAGAAAGGAGGATGTCAATCTTCTGCTGCCTGAAAATGAAGGCTTTTCAGATGGCAGGGTGCTGGGCTTGGCAGCTGGCCACAGGCAGCTGACTGCCAGGACCAGCCCTCCCACACGGGCCTGAGTCAGTGCCATGTCCCATCCCAGGGCAACCCCAAACTGTCCTGTCCCCACCGTCTGGGGTGACGCAGCTGGGCTGGTCCCCAGCCCCAAGCACTCAGCAAGCCTCAGGGCAGGACATGGGGCACCTCCCGGCCCCAGCAGCCTCCTTGCTCCGTCCCTGTTGGCCCCCCAGACCTGAGCCCTTTGGGGGTCCCTGGGTGTCCGGCTGCTCCCAAGCCCCCGCAGCTGGCACCGGGGAGAGGTGGGGTACGACCTCTCCAATGCAGATGCTCTGCCTGCACTTACTGCACAGCCTCCGACCCAGCTGCCCACGCATGTCCCCAGCTCTGCTTCCCCCAGGGCAGCCGTGCCACCTCTCCCCCAGCCCATCCCGCTTCTCCCCCGGCTTGGGCATCATTTGTGTCCCCTGTGGGTGCAGGGGTGCCCCGGGGTTTGCCAGGGTCCGTGCCCGCAGCACCGAGCCCTGCAGCATCCCGCATGGCTGCTCCTGGCCGGCTGCAGTCATGCCTGAGCTCGCAAACCTGCTGGAGGGGATAAAGCAGAAGTTGGGGAGTCCCCGCTACTCGTGCCCAGCCCAGCATGGCTGCCAGACCCCTGCCACGGGGCTTTCTCTGGGCTGACGGCTGCATGGAGGAGCCCAGCATGATTTTGAATCACGGCTCAGAAAATCCCCTGTGGCTGAGCCCCGGCGCTCTAGAGAGAGATGATAAGCCTTGCTTTTTTTTTTTTCTTTTCCTTCCCCCAGCATCCCACCAGCAGCACTCCAGCCCTGCAGGTGCTCCCCAGCCACCCCAACACTCTCTGCTCCCCTGGTGCTGCCCACGCTCGCTGGAAATGGAACTCCCTGGCTGGAAAGTGCACCCTCCCCGTTGGCCACCGCTGGGGCAGCAGACACAGGATTTGCACAGAGGAGCAGAACTAAACGTGCTTGCTGGAGTCACGGTGACCCCAAGTCCTCTGCACCGGGACCTGCGTGGGTCCCTGTGGTGCCGGAGCCTATGGGAGCCTGGGGTGCAGGTGGCTCCCCAGGACCTCTCCTGGAGCTGTGTGTCCCCCCTGCCCCACGCATGGCCACGAGCCCCTTGCAGCTGTGATGGCTTCTTGCCCCCTGCATCTGCCTCGGGAGAGGAGGAGACTGTCGAGGCAAGAAGGGAGCCCGGGTGGTCTCCAGCTCAGTGTGGGCTCGGAGCAGGCTGCACAGAGCAGTGAGGGGCTCCCTCCCGGTGCCAGGTGGGATGTAATGGCACAGCCAGGGGCCGAGGCTGGGCTCTGAGTCCCATAGGAATAGGAAGAAACCTCTGTTCTGCCACTGGGAAGAAACCTCTGGGAAACCATGCTGCTACCTGCATGGGGACCTGGAGGGGTGGCTTGCATGGGCCATGCGTACACTGGGAGAGGAGCGGAGCGGGGTGCTTGCTTGCTGCAAATCACCACTTCAGCTCCCCAGCAGCTGCCGACTGAGACAGAGAGCTGCAGGCTCCCATCTTTGCAGCCAGTTCCGGGTACAGACCCAAAAAAGGCAACTGAAGGCTGGATCTGAGCAGTGCCGAGCAGCTACCCCTTCCTTGAGTCGCGGCCATAGCCCTGTGCTAGCCATCATTACAGCACCAGCTGCTGTCTGGAGTGAAGTGAATTCTTATTCCATCACGTCCCCAGAGCCAGGAGCATTTTGGGACCTTCACGGCCACCCCGTACATCAGACCAACTTTGGTAAAAGCTGCATGCATGGAGCTGCATGGCTCTGTCTGCAACATAAATACTCCAGGGGCTGCTGAGAGCGAGCGTGGCAGCAGGGAAGGCAGAGGGTACGAATTCCCCAGGTGATTAAGCTGGGCAGCAGAGGCGGCTTGGGGCACCCAGCACATTCCTGCGGGGCCTGATGCAGGAATGCCTTTGCACTTCTCTGAGTTTTTTTAAGGCAATACTAGCTGGCAGGTAAGGTAATTGCACCGAAAGCCAAATCATGTGAACGTTAAGAGTTAGCGGATGGGCCACAGGACAAGCTATTCGTGGCACGAGCACAAGGCTGCCAGCCCCAAGGATTTTGTTGGAAGCCTCTCTCCCTCCCATTTTTCTTAAACCTCTTGGCTGCTGACATCTTGTAACTATGAAATACCCTCAGCTTCCATTTTAACAGGGTTGCAGCTCTTCTGTTTGCAAAAGAAAAAGCTGGAATGTATAACTTAAGCATGTTCTAAGGACCCCCAGACCAGGGGCAGGTAAAAATGAGGCAACATTTATCTGGGTCTATAAAATGCTGGGATGTAAGGCAGGTGTTTGGGTGTGAGCTGAGCTGAGATCTGAATGCCTGAACTGCCAGCAATGTCTCTGAAAGGTTATTGCAAGAAACCACAATTTATTCTGAGAGCGCCAACGCAAAGCTGGTGAAACCAGCAGTTCCTCCAAGGTGAGGGACAGAGGAGAAGCACCGCTTGCTGACCATGTACAGACACCCAAAAAGCACCTCAGACTGTTTAAATACATTTTGCCTTTTGCGGGGAGAGCTGGGGAGAGCACAGCAGAGCCCCTGGGCACCTCTGCCTGGCAGCGTCCACCAGGTTGCAGGGTGACGAGCCACACAGGACGTGGGGAGGTGCTGTCACCGCCAGCTTCCTCCCTGAGCAGAGCGAGCACAGGTCGGAGGCAGGACGCCTTCACCCCCTTTCACAGCCAGCCATGCCATCTGCAGAGATCAGCCGCTCAGCATCACTTGGGGGGGGTCCTCTGCTGAACGAGGGGACCTGGACTCCGACACCAACAGTGACAGCTCAGCACCACCACCTGCCTCCACCCGCCGGTGACAGCTCGAGGGCTGGCACATGGGGCTGGCTTTGAAGCAGTGGGGCAGGAAGCCTGAAGAGCGCTGGGGCTGGAGAGCAGTCTGCACACCCAGAGATCAAAACGAGTGCACCGCTGCTCTGTGGAGCAGGCAACCAAAATCATTGTGGAGTGAGGCTCCTAACATGGAGCTGCAAAGAGGGCTTGATCTCCCTGCCTTTGTCAGCCAAAGTGCCAGGATTTCCCCAGCTGCCGGGACCGTTTAACTAGCGATGCTGCGGATATGGAGTCTGTTCAGCTCTCCTAATCCCTCAGCTGGCATCGCTTCCAGCACCGGAGCACGCCCAGCCCTCCGCCAGGCACCAGCACCCTGCCCGCCACCCTGCCACCTCCCATCACCACCCGGGCGGGAGTGGTGAGGCTCCCGCACCCGGGCAAGACGCTCCATGGGCAAAGCGGGACAAGGCACGGGGGGAAATGGCAGCTTTCGGTGAAACACCAGAAACACCAGAATTCCTCCTGAATTAGCTGCATTAGGGAAAGCAACCCCAAGCCCTCCTTGTTCTGGTCTCATTCCTGCCTGTCCCTCCTTGACTCCCAGCTTGGCTTCGTGATAATTTTTTTTTTAAGCATTGGTTGCTGCCACCCATAATTTTCTATGTGGAAAGTTTTGGATGTGCTGGGGGTCTGGCCTGGCAGGCGAGGAGCCGTAGTGCTGTGGGACGGCCACCACGGCTGGAAGGCACCATCGTCTGCCCACGAGCGGCCATCGGAGCAGTGATGGGAAGCTCTGGCAGCTGTGCGGGACGGTGGGGGGATTCGTCATCCAGGCTGCATTGGCATACCTGGAAAAAATAATCATGGTGGTAGGGCACTGACCATCCAGCTCCGTGCTTGGGAGGAGCTCTGGGATCTGGCGAATTACGGGATGAAAACAGTGAGGTTTATTCATTGCCTCCTTTCTCTCCCCCAAACCCGGCACAATCCTGCCTTCACGGGCCAGGCCGCCATGTCAGCACCCCGCACAAAGGGCTCTCAGTCTGCGGGGAGCTGGAGCCAAGGCAGAAGGATTTTTAACGCTTTAAATGATGGCTGAGGACTGGGAGGGATCTTGAGGTTGAATTCAGGTGCTACAGCGAAACGGCGAGCGCTTTGCAGCCCCGCTGCCCTCCCGAGACCTCCTCCACGGGAATGCGTCTGTCCTCCTGGGCTTTTGCAGCACGAGCAGCCGTGGGGCAGCCGTGGGGTTGAGCCGTGGGGCGGTGAGCTCGTACTCCTGCTCCGGAGGCTCCCCTTCCCAGCGGGGCGAACCTCCGGCGGCCGATGCCGGTTTTGGGTTTCCCTCCCCGTTGGTGCCTGCCCTCGGGCAACGCTCCCTCACCGCTGCCCGGCAGCTGCCTGCACCCCGCGCCTCAGCAAAGGGCAAGGCAGCGCCTCGACCAGCATGTCAGCTGGAGCGCTCTGTCGTCCTCTCCCGCGGGCACCCGCCACCGCTGCCACCACCCCACAGGGGTCACGACAACGTGTCCCGCCGCCCTCGCCCTCCCTCCCTCCCTCCCTCC
>VYZW01005862.1:9529-20120 GCA_013401315.1 Balaeniceps rex | reverse complement strand
GCTGGTAAAAAAAAAAAAAAAAAGGAAAAAGTACAGTGGCAACCATGGCTTGTTTGCTGTGCTTAGTCAAAAGTGGAGAGTGCTGAAATTGGCTGATTCCAAAAGGACAATCTCCTTCAGCATATCCTTTCATGCCCAAAGCTGTCTGGATCTCTGCAGCTTTATGTGCTTCTGTGCCGCTTCAGTGAGCACTGTTTTTTCTCACTGTGCGCAGAAGTTTGTGCACGCTTTTACATTGCATGATACAGTTTTTACCTCTTATCTCCAGGGTGGCAACAGGAGGACCTCAAAGCGTGCTGAACTCAAAGCAGCAACAGCATGGCAGTAGGGGGCTTCTGTCCCAATTCTAACCCTTAGTAACTCCAATACCCTTGCCAGGTTTTTGACCTACCTTTCTTTCCTGCTGGATCTTCATAAATGAATTTTAACTCAGATTTAAGAGGACTTCTGGGGCTGAAGGCAAGATTGAGACTGCAGAACTGCTTCCGAGACTGCAGCAGATTATCTTCTCAAGATCTGTCTCGAGAGACTAATCACTCCTAGACTAGTGAATGGGGAATACCCATAGGAAACCTTGTAGCGGGATGAGGTCTGAGAGTTTTCCAGAAGAGGCTAAATGCAAAAGTTGAAAAGTTGTCCCTTTCTGAGAATGGGCTGCCCTTTCCTGTTTCCTTCTGCCTCCTTTCAGAAGTTAAAAGAGACCCTTGAGACCAGGGCAGAGGAAAAAGGGGAGAGTACACACACTTCTAGCTTCAAATCTGGGAACAGAGTGGTGATTTGAGTCACTCAGTCAAAATTTTCTATTGTGATTTACTTGTGCAGACCAAAAGCTGTTCAGAGCTCTGATGGTCAGGAAAAGCTGAACTAAACCTTACCCATTCAGACTTCGGTTGCTGTTACTCCTTGGTATACTGCAGAGTGGTACACTGTAGAAGTGCTTTCTGTGGGCTAGAAACAATGGCTGTGTACTGCTTTAAACATAGAACAGAGAGGCTGTCCCATCTCATAGTTTGCATTCAAAGTATGACGCATAAATGGGAGCCTTGAGACATGGGAAGGAGTGTTTGTAAAGCTAACCAGAGAATCCTGTTCTCCCTCCTGAGAGGAGGTGTAGGTGTGGGAGTCAGAACCCGGGAGCCAGGGGGAAGTCTGGTTAAAATCTGTAGCAAAATAGCTGAGACCCTTCTCACGTTAGTCATCAGACTGCTTCCCCCCCCGCCTCTGTTGAAGCATCTTCCAATCAAAGTGAAGGGAGTGTTGGGTTGAGGGGGGGAGAAGCAAGACTACTAGGAAATTCTTCCCTTCACGTTTTAAATTAAAACCATCTGCTTCCTTCTGTGCATCTCCAGATGATATCACTTGGCCTGAATAGGAAACTCCCATGAAAATCAAACATCTGGAAGACTGGTTAAAACAGTCTATAAGGTGCATTTGAAGAGACTGTCCTATGAATATGCCCAAGCAAATATAGTAAGGCAGATGAAGTTTTTCCAATAGGCCAGACATATTTCCCAGAAGTCTTTTGAAAGCAAGAGAGAACTAAGTATTGGGAGGTAACTCCATGTAGTTTGGGGGCAGAAAAGCCAAAAATGCAGCTTTTGTGAGTCTTCTACTTTCATCATCTACTTTCACTTTGTAGCGTTAGGTTGTTAGAGTGAATGCAGCTCTGTAGATTTGTGGATACTTCAGATTTGGATAAAGACATTAATTTTGGTTTTATGTCTCTTGTTTAGCTCCATGAGAGCCTGAGCTAAGGCAAATGCAGGCTGGAGCTGAAAAGGAGGAGGGAAAAAAAATGGGCTGAGCTCTGACTAAAGTATTTGTGCTGGAAAGTAGCCCAGAGAGAGTAAAGGAGAAGCTTTAATTAGAAGCAGCTGCATAGCTGATGCAGCCCACAGGACATTTTCCCATTTCAAATTCTCTAGCTTTCAGAAATCATGATTTGAATTAAGTTGTATGTGAAATTTGTCCTTAAAAGATTAAATTCCTGGTGAAGTAGTTTAAGAGACCTGATGTGCTTCCAGAAAGTGCCAGAACAAACTTCATCTTTCTGTTTCTGAGTGTTAGATGGAAAACTGAGGAGAAACAGTGGCTTTTATTTGGAAAAGATTCGGTTTGCTGTTCTGAGCATGTCATTTGGAGCTGACACAAGCTGCTACAATTTTAAGCTGCTCTGTAGACAAGTGGTGCTTTTTTTTTTTTGTTCTCCTAAAGAGAACTTGAAAGAGTAGGTTGGGATGAGAGCAGAGCAGGGGTGGTGGGAAGCTGGAGTTGCTGTTGAGGATAATCATATCCTTTAAAGAAGTCTGGACTTAGACCCCGCTTTTTCAGTGTTTGCCTCTATTTTTAGAGAAACAATGCGGTGCCCAACATGAATCAGGGGCAAATATTTGCAGTTTTGCCTACACCAACATTTAGAACTAAATTACTAGTATTTGTGCCTAGAAATGTTGATGACAGGAGACATGGTTAAAAATCTGGACTGTAGGTTTTTTGTTCTTTAACTTTCAAAAATGATTGCGCTGAATTGCTGGAGGGGAAAATTGCGTAACTGTGTGACCAAGCACTTCTCCAGGAGGAGAACAAAATGGTGGGTACAAGGGCCGTGTATACCTGACCTACCATCTTTCCACAGGCAAGCACATTCCCTCTGGCATGTTCTGTAAGGCTTTGTCCTTCCAAATATAAAGAGCTAAAGTTAAAAGAGCTTTTGCTGTTCCCTGCTGGAGTGCTCCTTCATGTTTTTCTGATTAGCCTCAGAAGATACCGGAACAAGCCTGGTCTTGGAGTGCTCTTCAACTTTGTACCAGAACATTTGTGTACAAAATGCTGGGCCGTTTGTGGGTGATGGTTGTGAGTGTTGTCTTAGAGCACAGGCCTCAGCTTTCCTTTTAAATCATACCAGCAATACTCTTAATCAGTGTTTAGGCTTCCTCCCCCCTGTTACCTAGGGGCAACAGATAAATGCACCTTCCAGTATCCCTGAGTGTTGGGGAGGTGGGAGAGAAGGTGTATTTTGGTGGTTTATTTGCTTGTGGACAAAACATGAGATGTTCCTCCTCTAGACTTCCTAGTTTGTTTTAGAGCCTTTCAATGAAAAAGCACTTTAGGACTTTTTTTTTTTTTAGGTGTGTTTTGGTTTATTTTTTATTTGTTGGAGCGGTGGGTGGTGTTGGAGGGCCTCTTGTTTGCCTGATGAGATGCCCTAGGTGGGGTTCTGTGAAGTTCTGGTTTGTTGCTCTTTCTTTTGTGATAAAGAAAGCTACAAGTGCATGGCCTGTGTCTACTGCTGCTAGTCTGAGGAGCTTGGTGTACTGCTGACACTAAAGACACCTGAGCTGCCGAACCCCCCCCATCACTGGTGGTGGTGAAATCAGAAGAAATCCCTATAATGAAATCTTGTAAGCCTTCTGGGACTGAAGTTCAGTTTGACTTTGCACATTTATCAGCTGCCTATAGATGTCCAGAAACACGATTTAACTGTAGTTATCCGGACAGTCTCTGAGCAGAGCTAGCCAGTGCACAGTGTGCAGGCTTGAATGCCGTGGGAGTCGAGCCGTCCTCCAGCTTCTGGCACAGCTGTCTTTGCTGGGTGCCAGATTTCTGTGTGATCAAGCTCCTACAAAGCGATGCTGTAGCCTGCTGGCGTTTGGACTGATTTCTAACCCATACCGAGGAAGGGTTTGGGATGTTAAAGGAAGCCTATAGAACTTCTGTGGTTTAGGCTCAGAATACCCGAAGGTTGCCTCTTGTGTGATGTGGCAGCAGCTCACACTGACTGACAGCCTTCAGCTGTTATATCGAGGATGGCACAAGAGGCAGAGGATATTTTGCAAATGGTATTGTCTCAGGATTTGGTTTCTGTAACTTTATTAATCCTGCCTTGCCCTGCAAAAACTCTTCTTTCATGTCTGTTCTTGGGTACAAAGTTGAAAGTATTAAGTTATGGTGAAAGGAGCCTAATTTGGGTGTGGGGAGTGGTAAAGTATGATTATGCACGTCTATTATATGACTTTCCTGCTTTAGACATATGGCTAAAGGTAGTTAATAAATTTGAACATGAGAAAAAACAGTTGTGGTCATCTAGTAATGACCCCTTGCGTAACTCGGATAATAACCTCTCTGAATAGCTGTGTTTGAACTAGCGTGCATACTCTTTCTGGAACAGCCAATCTTGGTGTTCTTTTAAACAAGCATGAGTGATGGAGAAATTCCACTGCAACCTTAAATTTATTGTTCCAGTTGTTTCTCTCCACTGCTGAGAGACTGTGTGTAAGTCTGTGTCTGAAGATAAAGATATTACCCTATTTCTAATTGGAATTTATCTAGCTTGAACTTTTAACTGCTCAGTCCTGTTATCCCTGTACCTTCTAGATTGGGAATTACTGTTAAATCTGAGCTTCTTTGTGGGCACTTAGAGCTTTTGATTAACTGTCTCCTTCTCTCTTCCCTTTGATAAATAGACTGAGTCACCTGAGCTTTTCGTTGTGTCAAGAGTTTTCTATTAATCATTACTGTTGGCTTCTTTGAATTCGTTTCAGCTCTTCCTTCTTAAAGAGCAGACACCAGAACTGATGTAATGGTTCGGTAGTGGTTGTGCCATGCAAGTATCAGCTGTAGCATAATCTCATTTACTCCTCCTTGATATTTGCTGTTTGTACAACTAAAGTATTCCTGACCAAACTGTCACGCAAGGAATTCACATTCAGCTGACTGTTAGGAACCCCCAGAGCAAGTCTGTCTTTCCCAGATCAGTCTCCTGTTTTGGGGAGGATACTTTATATGTTTTGTTTCTAGATGTACAACTTGTTAGTGCTTAAAGTGCACTTTGCATGCTGAGCGCCTTGGTAAGCAGTTCGTGTTACTACTCTCTATCAAGAACTTGTCTTCTCTCTTACCTACATGTTTGATCAGCATTGATGTTTTCCGTTGTTATTCATGGTTAGAAGTGTTGAATAGCATAGGAACAAAGGCAGACCCCTGTAGTATTCTGTTAAAAACACAGCTTTGTGACCGTTCTTTGATTTTTAAACTAAATTTTAAGGCCTATTCAGTTAAGCGGTGGTTTTGGGTTGTTTTTTTTTCAATCCACCATACACTTAGAAATGCATAAGGAAAAGGCAGTCTCTTTACTGTTACATTGTCGTCTTGGGGCTAGCTAGAGACTTTGTGTGTATTTCTTGCAGTTGAAATCTCCTCCCTTTGGATTTGAGCAACTTATTGATTTAATAATTGCACCTATCCTGTTCTGGAACAAAGTGCATCTAATATTCACCTCTGAATTTTTTGCAGTGACATACGTGTCCTCTCAGGCTGTGTGTATCTTGGGTACTTACCAGGTAAAGCATGCAGCTGTGCACTATAGAAAAAAACTGCGCGTGGATGGTCCTGTTTTGTATGTTAGGTGTTATTTTTATCCAGCATAAAATCTCGCAGCTTTCTGCTACCTGAAAGAAACAAATGGAACCATGGGTGACACAAAGGTGGGGTTTGCAGACTTACTTGTCTGGGTCCTGTATCGCTGGAAGTTAAATGGAAAATTTGTAGTACAAAGGCCAGTTAAAAGATGGATTACAGCTGACAAGTGTAGTCAGACTGTATTGACATAAGTTTAGGTTAGAGAGAAATAACTGCAATTATTCTGCAATTGCAGATCTTTGTATAAAATATTACCCTAGTTGTAGATAGTGTGTGTGTACTCATTTTTCTGTGGGAGACAGAGGAACAATGACCTTGTCGTTAGGGTGCTAGCCAGGGGCGTGGGAGACCTGACTTCAGGGCTTGCACTGCTAGCTGAGTGCAGGCTTCAGCATGTCACAGTCCCAGATGCACTTATCGACAAGAGCATAACAGTATATTCCTGTCTCACGGGAGTGTTGTGGAGAAAGATCTGCTACAGATCTTCAGGCCCTCAGACACTGCATTTGTACAAGGTTTATAAATATTTTGGAAGATGGATAATACCTGGTGTTAATACCTATTACTGAAACTGCTTGATTTTCTTCTAAAAACGGATGCTTATTAGAATGGGAGTAGGTGCAAGGAATTGTTACTCAGCAGTTCTTTAACACTTAGGCTTCTACTGAAGTTTTAAAGGGAAGTGCAAGAACAAGTTCTTGCATGTGATATAATTCTGATTGTATGCAGTATTTCTTTATTTTGTAATAAGCGATTTCACAATTTGAACTGAAGTTTTCAGTGGTCTCATTTGGGACAATACCAGAGGAAGGCCCTGTTACATCTATGACGTTAGCATTTAGGTCTGTTAGTGTTACCATTAGTTACGGCAAATTCCAAGACTTGCAGTTGTCATGGGACTTCATTCCTGGTATCTTCCCAGGACAGCAAGGCTTCAGGTGAATGTGCTGCAAGTAATTTCTTCTCTGTTGCAGGTGTCGAGAAGGCTTTCTTGGAGACTACTGTCAGTACAAAAACCCCTGCGAAAGCAATACCTGTAAGAACGGGGGAACTTGTGAAACTACGTCTCTGATAGGAAAGGCTACCTGCAAATGTGCTCCAGGGTTCACGGGAGAGGATTGTCAATACTCCGAATCGCACCTCTGCTACGTGTCCCAGCCCTGCCTGAATGGAGGAACTTGTCATCCCCACAGCCAGGAAACATACGAGTGTGTCTGTCCTCCAGGTTACACAGGTGAGGTTTTGCGTTTGTACCTCCAGACTCTCTTCTTTGTGAATTACTTCATCCTGGAATGTTCTGGGGCAGTCTTAATACACTCTCAAACTTACTAGTTCCAGCACAGGAAATGAGAAGTCGTCTAAATGACTTCATGACCAAAAAAAGCAAAGGGGGGTAGGGAGTTTGATTCCCTTCCCTTTCTTCACATGTAAGCAGAAAGACATTTAGATCATGTGGGGTTATCCATGTGGGAAAACTGAGTGCAGAAGCTAGTCTGGAGTGGCTGTTACACTTTGAGTTCAGAGTCTACCTTCTAGAAAAAAATGAAGTAAATTTGGCCAGCAGAATCTTTCTATGGGAAAATTATAATTGGGTGCCTGAGGGGAAGCATGGAAACTCACTCCTTTCATTCTTGAAGGGAATGTAGAAGAGTGACTGTCAGTGTGTAGTATGATTTCAGGTCATGGGTTATTTTTATAAATCACAACATTCTATATCTTGCTGCTACCCTGTAAATAAAATGACTTCGTACTGTAACCACAAATTGGGTTTTGTTTCAAATATAATACTCTAAAATGCAGACATAAATTTTCCTATAATAATTTTAAGATTTAGTACACCAATCATTTTGAGGTAGCATGAAAGACATACTATTTTCTATAAAAATAACTTTTTATTAATGGAGTTCTCTGTCTTGATCCTACAGGAAAGGATTGCCAGTGGATTGATGCCTGTACATCTCAACCTTGTGCCAATGGAAGTACATGTACTGTATCTGGAAATAAGTTCTCCTGCATCTGTCTGTCCGGCTACACTGGCCAGAAGTGTGAGATAGATGTGAATGAATGTGTCACACCAGGCCTTTGTCAACATGGTGGGACCTGTGTCAATTTGCCTGGCTCATACCGATGCCAGTGCAAGCCAGGCTATACAGGGCATCACTGTGAGAGCGTGTATGTGCCGTGTTCCCCATCACCCTGTATGAATGGAGGAACTTGTCACCAAACAAGTGACTTCGCCTTTGAGTGCAACTGTCTGCCAGGTAAATGATGCTTCTTCAGAGTGCTTGGTTTTGTAGTCTTGTCACTGCATCCCTGTCTGTGTTCTTCTGAAAACTTCTTTTGGAGTTTGTGTGATACTAGTGTAATGTAAGGTTGAAGGGAGAAATCTCAGCAAGGCAGGAAGCTATTCTAGGATGTTAATTTCTGAGTGTCAGGATTTCATAATGTGGAAGGGAAGAAAAGGGAAGAAGGCTAGAAATGACAGATTTCTTTAGAACCCATTTAAAGGCAGAGAATCAAATAAGTAAGAACTACAAGGTAGGTTCAAGATTAGGGTGGTATCTCCTGATGCCCATTTGGAATGCCAAATTCCATGAACATAATAAACCCCTACAAATACATGGGTTTGTGTCAGTAAAGGCCACAGTTAACTTCAGTGCTTGAATGAAGATAAACATTTGTCTCTTTCCTTCTCAGTCTTTACTCTTAAAACATACTAGTTTCTACTCCCTTCTCTTTTCTCCTCCAGTTCTTCCAAACCTTAGGAGATATCATTTTCAACTCGCCATACCCTTTTTGTTCTGTAATACCTCCAGATAAATTATGCTTGCTTGTTTTCTGATGCTGTTAGCTGCTCTGAGTTCATCCACAGCAGGGGTGACAATCCTAGGCTGAATTGGTTTTGTGTCAAGCTGTGCTCCAATCACCAAGGCACCCGTCTGTACAAATGACCATATGTCACCTGGTTGGGACCCTGGTGGTCTTATCCTGTCCTGCTGTTCCCCATCCACTTGTCATACTGACCACATGGCAGTACTAGTTGTCTGTGCACATCAGGGTTTTTTTAGGCTGATATTTTTTTACTGAGTAATTCAGTCCATGGGAAACTGATTGTTTGGAAATGCTTTTGACTAGACTTCCTACTTAAGTGTATTGCAGTTTGGCACATGAACACTTGGTGTGTGGTAATCTGGAAAAGTAAACTCTCTTCCCTTAAGCATTTCTTTGTTGTTATTTATGTGGAAGATGTAGCTGCCATATACTGTTTAGGATGAATGTAGAGTGACTGCGTTCTCATGAGGATCATCTGGAGTCATAGGTATGTGTGGAAAGAGCATTTAGAACTTAACTTATGAAGAACACTCTCTTTTTGGAGACCTTTGTCTTGAAGTGTTGGTTCAAATGACCTTAAATGTACATTGCCAACCTTAGCTAGTGCCTGCACAACAACTTTCTGGGTTGTCTGAGCAAGCATGTGACTTTGAAGAATTCAGGAAAGTCGATCTTAAAATAGAAGGATGTATCATCTTTATTTTTGTGTGAAAGCAACCATTTGTAACTATGCTTGAAGAAACAGTGCTTGTAGATACAGGGTCTTTGAAAATGCCGTATATTAACTACTAGTTGCTCTCAGGGAATTTATTGCTTTTCTGCTATGCATCTTTTTAAAAGGAAATTGTAAACTAAGTAGCTCTGGATTAACAGGCTTGATCTGAAATTCAGAATTTTCTTACTCAGATCTGTTTAGCCAGTTTAAGGAGTTTAAGATCTCATGCAGAAGCAGTGTGGTGGGGGAAGAGGAGAGGAAGATGAAGTCTGAAGGACTTGATCCTGTAAAGCTGATAAGATGGCTTGCTTTCATGATTCTGTTACAGGGGCACGAGACTGGGTAGGAGCACCTTTTCCCTTAGACAAGCATGCGGGCTGGCTAAACTATAGTCAGGAAATGAAAATGAGATTACTATAGTAACAGTTACACACCCACACTGCTCACACACGTTTTGGGTTATTAGCTGCTTTTTTGGACCTGTTACACAACGTGTATAGTGGGGGTGAGTTAATGCGGCTTTCAGAGCCTTCACTTCTGTATTTCCTGTATTTGTTTAAGTTGGCCATGTTGTTTTGCTAGCTTGATTTTTTAAAACTAGTCATTTGAAAAACAGCAAAAAAAGAGAGTGGTTGGAGAGGCCAAAATGCTTACATTAAACTCTTTGATAAAGGCAAGGCACCCAGCCATTTCTTCTCCCTTGACAGTCAAGCATGCAGCACGAAATTTCTGAAGTGTTGGAAAAGGTTCTGTCTGGGAAGGAAAAGTCAACAGAGAGAGAAGAGAAATGGTGGTCTGTCGCGCCCAGAGAAGATGTGAACAAGGCATCCTCATCTGGAAGGGAGTGCCAAGAGTATGGACTAGAAATTCCTCTTTGGACTCCCTCTCTGAATTGGAGGAATGCCGATGATACTGTGACTATAAATGGAATTGCTCTAGCCCTTCCTTCTGGACTGCCTTAAGATGTTACCGTAGCTCACTGTTATGGCCATAGAGGCAGGAGGCAGTTACATCTTGAACTGCTAGACTGGGTTTTGATTATTGTTTTGCATCTTGTGACCTGTGAAACTGCTTTGAAGAAACTGATTGTGCCCAAGCAGCAATTTCAGCATAATTAGGTTACTCCTGGACTGGCCCCGAAATAAGTTCTTGTTTCCTGTTGATGTTTTCTTCTTTGCTTTTGAGTGAATTTCATTTTTTGTAACTATAGATGCATGAGAATGAGAGCTTGAAAATATGGAAAAAGCCTACAACCTGGAGTTACACATCACAGCAGCTTTTTCTACAGTAGTGCGAGTACTGTTTATCCACAGTGTAGTCAAGCTGCTATTTTAAATTCTCAGATTCTCATTTCGTTTGTGTAAATACACAAAAAAATCTTGCATTAGGTAATTCATGAAGTTGTGTGTTAGAAGAGGTCAGTGTTTGGTGGCAAGTGTAAGTGAAGAGTTCTATATACTGTCAGTATTACATCTGTGTGAAAGGTAATTTATTTTCTATCCATCTAGCATAATCATTTTCCTCTGGGCTTTGATTTTAGATAAAAAGACAGTAGACAAGTGAGCGTGTTAGGTCAATCATACCAGATGGTTGTAGTAAAAAAAAAAAAAAAAAAAAAAAACACCA
>VYZW01005860.1:2605-13978 GCA_013401315.1 Balaeniceps rex | reverse complement strand
CTGGGAAAGGGAGCTGAAAAGTTCCTTTCACCATTACAGTGTATTTCCTGTGCTAATTTAAAAACACATGCTAATCATAAAAATCAAGTCTATGAAGAGTTATGCCTGGAGTCTGGCTAGTCACCAATGAAATCAATTTATACATCAGATTTGGTTTAGGTGCAGGGAGATAGACCTCACTTTTGGTTTTAAGCTTGCAGAAGCTCAACAGAAGAAATTACTGTAAGCATGCTGGAGAAATAAATATTGGTTTATACAGTACCTTGTTGCTTCTAACACAAATCATGGCTCTTCCTTCATTCCTGAACTATGTGAAACCTTTCCCCTCCAACCTGAAATCTGAAAATTCAGGTTATTGTGACAGGTTTTATCATTTCACAAATGTTTTGTGAGTACTTTATATGGAGTGGAAAATTATCAAACTAGTTTTTACATGATCTGTCTGTCCGTTATCTCTTGAAAGGCACAGAAAATGAAATATCAGAGCTACTCTAACATTAGCTAGCTGGAAAAGAAGATTATACTATCCAGATCTTTTAAAACCCTCTTACAAGAGAGAGGCCTGACCCAACTCTCTTTGAAGGAAATGGGAATCTTGCCATAAGCACCAACAGATTTCATTCAGACAGGAGGTGAATGTTGAAGTACAGAAAATTGTGAGAGACTAAGTAATCACTGCTATAGTAAATCCAATTAGTAAACAAACACCGCTAATGCCAAAAGCCTGTTCCTTGAATGGCTGATAAAATTGTTTTGGTTGAATGATTTTTTTGTACATATTCCTCCTGTTACTTGCCTTTTTAATATTCTGTTCATCTAATCAAGTTGAATAAGTAACTCAGTAAATATTTGGCTGCTCTTTGCTAACTCAGATAAGATAGGTTTCATCCACTCACGTGTCTTCTGTACAAAACACAGAAGGATTGACCTAGTCATAGTGAGCTAGTAATGGAACAGAATTCAGATAAGCAACCTTAATTCTGAATTAACAAGTTTTCTGGGTAGTTAATTTCTGGCTTTAATTTCTGTTTTTAAAATAAAATTAGAAGCCTTATGACTTAGTCTCCTATGTTTCTAGAAAAGTGAGATGACAAAGTTAGCTGATCATAGCAAGACATTCAAGCTGGTAAAATCTGACTGCAAAGGGTAGGCAAATGGACTTGATAACACAGAGTGTGTGAATAAAAAAGCAATGAAATTCAGTGTTGATACATGTGAAGTGACGCACTCAAGAGGAAAAGCAATCCTGGATTGATAAAATCTGGCAGCCTATTAGCATTTGGAAAAAAAGATATCTTGGAGCTATAATAGTTCAATTAAAATGTCAGCTCAATGCTCAATAGCAGTGAAAGAATATAGTGTGTAGGAATTATTAGGAAAGAATGGAAAACAGAACAGGAAGCATCATTATGGCACTGAATAAATCCACGGTGAGTCCATAATTTCAATATTTTGGGCAGCTCTGCTTCTGACCTACCTTAAAAGGATCTACTAAAATTAAAGTAGAGGGGAGAACAACAACAATGATGATTAAAGTTATCTCAAGAATATTTAAATCAAATGCACTTCATCCTGGGAAGGAGCAAACCAAAGAGGAGTATAAAGCTGGGAGCGGAAGAGACAAGGTGAAAAGGAAATGGTTGCTCGCTCTGCCTATCAACAGAAAAACTAGAGAGGAAGTAGTCAAATTATCAGCATGTATGTTTAAAGCAAACAAATATTGCTTCATGCTTCACTCAGTTGCACTGTGGAATTCATTGCTTTAGGATGCTGTGGATGCTAAAAGTTTACTTGGGCCTAAAAGTCATTTGATGCATAGAAAAAAAAAGTCTATTGACAGTTTCTATTTTCCCCACTAAGGCAAAGTCAAAAGAAAAATTCAAAGCAGGAAGTTATTGAGGCTGAAATGCATATTTATATTCTTCTCTGTAAAACCTTAATGAGGGACTCAGCATTTTCTCTAAACCAGGACTTCTGGAATTCTTAGGAGAAACTCCTGGAAAAGTGATTGGAGATTTGTTCTCTTTAACACCTCCCACTAAACTGGTGAGCTGCAGGAAAGGAGACCTGTTATAGGAATCACTGTTGAACAACTAGGAAAAATGACTGTTATGCCAAAGATCTGATACCAATTCCCAGCTTTGCCTCAGCCTCCTTGCATAACCTTAGGCTGATCATTTCATTTTTCTGTTCTCCGCTTTTATTTGTAAAATGAGAATAGAAATCTCTCTTTCAATCCACTACTCCTGATTTACTATGTAGCCTCTTTGGCTCAGGTCTCTCTCGCCTGGCACTCATATTTTATATTATATTTATATTTTTACATTTTATTTTGACTTCCTGTGAATCAAGAATAAACACTCCCATTCATTTATTTCCCCAGTCCAACTGCTGTTCATCTTTACAGCCACAGGTGTGAATCAACATGTTGCCAAGTCAAGATAAATCAGATGAATGTCAAATGCTGTTTGGGTAATACCTGCAGAGAATACTTTGCTCTGCCTACTAACTTTAGTGCTATAGGTACCTCTCCATGAGGCTAGAAAGGAATATTAAAGCCATTCACAGTGCAGCCCAGACCATGCAATTTAAATTTCATTCTAAAATACAAAAAAGGTGGTTTGACTCCAGACAGATGCAAGAGCCACTTCCCTTACACCAGGGCTTGGGGAAGCTATTTAAATAGAAGGATTTGACATGAATGATTTTAAATAACACACATTTTCATAGCATCAGGTTAAAAAAAAAAGCAACTTATTTTACATGCTGTGAAGGGCTCAGGTTAACTTATTAACATACAGATAACTGTATTTTACTTTGCTATGCTTCAAGCAGATACATTCTAATGAAGCTGGTGCTTTAAAAGTCCATCTACTCTGAATTACAGTGTAATTAATCTGTGCTCAGAAAGGCGTAGAGCAAAACATGTCTACAGAACCCACAATGCCATAGAGACAAGGGCAGACTGCTTATGAGGTGAAGGGCCAGATGTTCTCCTTACAAATGGATTTGTACAATAAAAATCAAGCAAAGCAGAAACCAAAAAAACCAAACCACCCCCCAAAGCCCTGTCAGTCTCCACAGACACATGGCCTTTAAACTGACTTTAAATTGCATATGGAAGTTCCAATCAATGGAAGGTATAGGACTGCTGTATGCTACATCTATCATTATGAACTCCCATGCAGGAGCTCCTAGGGGCACAAACCAGGCTTATAGTTGAAATGTAACTTCCATACATATCAAAGGGTTATGCTTTTTTTGTTTGGTTTTGCTTTTGTTTTTTTCTCTGTAAACTCTACCAACTGAAGTCCTCTCTGGTAATACTGATCAAAATTCAACATCACTTTATCAATAGGTAAGATCCAGTGAGGGCAATGGAAGTACTGTACTTGCAGTCAAATAGCCAAGAATTTGGTCCTAGATTTGTAAAATGCTTCAAGCTGAGTATTTCTGACCCCCAGTAGCCTTTTGCAGAGCTGATAAAGCATGCATAAAACCTAGTAACATTCCAACCATTGCTGAATTCTCTACCTTCTCTTCTCAACCATAAAGTGGGATATGATTTACTATTGCCTTCAGGCAGAGTGTTTGTCAATTAAATTCCTTGATACTCTATTAGTAATAGAGTTCATTGAGGAGGAGAGGCCCAGGAAGCTTTTAAAGGGGTTAAAGCTTCCTTGATTGGCTTGTGGCTGTGAGTCCCAGGTTCACAATGCATTTTATTCTAGCAAAGGTGATTCATAAGATATTGAAAAATCTATTTTCATGTTATTGACACCACCTTCCCTTTCTATTCAACATTAGCTTCAACTCAGTTTTGCAAAAATCCTTAAGTCAAAAGCATTTTGAATTCAAGCCAATGGTTGGAAATTGCCATAATTTGTATTGTTGCCGTGCTTGCAAGCAGGAACAGCTGCCTAATACAATTCACACACAAAGAAAAAGCTGGTGCCTCCCCAGGAGTAACAATGTAATTGTAGAAAAATGAAAACAAACAACTGGGAGAACATCAGGTAATAGCGAGTTGACTATGAATACAACATCAGCATAGAAATTGCTGCAAGAAACCCCGTTACCTCAAGTTGATCTTCTCAGACCACAGGGCACTCATTTCTAGGCTGTTATCTTGAAGGTTACCCAGGCTGGGTTTAGAGAGTTTTCTGAGGGAGTGAGGATAGTGTGAGCCCACATAAAAGCAAATTCATTTTCTTTGCAAGTGTACTATTGACACTATGGACAATGTACACAAAGGAGTGGACATCGGTATGGGGAAAAAAGTTATGTTTTAATTTTATGGGATGATCTTTAACATGATCTCCACAGAGGGAAAGAAAGCTTGTGATATTACAGTGTAACCACATGTGATACCAGAAAAGCAGCTAGTATGTACTGCCATGGAGACAGAACTTTTTTTTTTTCTATCATGGCATTTGACGTTTGTGGGGATGTCATATGGACAAGTATTTGCACACTGAGATGTCAAGTCTCAAAGACATTTCATGGTGTCTAGGCATTAAAAAAACCAGTAAATAAACTCTTAAGCATTTACAGTGACCTAAGGCCCAGACCGTCACTCAACAAACCGTTTTATCAAGAGGGCCTGCACTGAAGACATATATAGAGCCTGCAGCATCTGCCATCAAAATCAGGAACCTTCATGGCAAGACTCTCCCTCCCCACCAGTGCTCCATGTGTATGCATGCATTCAACTACACACAGTAATGTAAAAATCTCAACATTCTTGCTGACAACTTCTCTCAATAAAATAACTTGAAAAGGCTTGGAAAGGGCTTAGCAGGCACTTCAGTCTGCAAGTCTGCTGCCCCTCTCTATGGTTTATGATCTCCAATACATCAATAGCGTGAAAGCATTCCAGTGATGTATTAGTAATACATCATTAGAGTATTGTCACCTTAGTGATGAATTGCATGAGCACATTGCTAAAGTGCTGTCCATCTGAAGACGTATTATATAAAAACAATTTCCTTTGATATTTTTATTTTATTTTTAAGGACTTAAGGTGCACATTCACAAGCTTATTTCTCAGTTGTTCTGATCCCTGTCTAGTACTTTACTCTGCACTACTGGATATATGAAACAATGAAATCACTATAAAGCATTACTCCACAACTCATAGAAATGACTGAGCAGGTGAAAGGCTGTAAACCACGCCACCCCCACCCACAAAAAAAAAAAAAAAAAAAAACCAAAAAAACAATGAGCAACAAAAAGCAGAATCGCAACAGATTAATGCAATTACTGGCAGGGTACAAAATAAAGGTTGCTTGAATACAAAATAAAGCTTGGACAGTATGAATTTAGCACGGATAAATTGTTCCCAACTAGCTCATCCAACAAAAACTTTAAACCGTACTGCAGATTCTCCTTTTTTGCTGCCTATTTCACAGTGAGAGGAAGAATGGTAGTTATTCACGAGCAATGCTGGTTTTGAACAATTTCTGAGTTGCCAGACTCTGGTCCACTTTCTATATCGTGTACCTTATACATCTGCATCATTTTGTGAAGAAGTAGTGTCTGGTTTTGGCTGGGATAGAGTTAATTTTCCTCCTGGTAGCTGGCATAGTGCTGTGTTTTGGATTTAGGATGAGAATAATGCTGATAACACACTGATGTTTTAGTTGTTGCTAAGTAGTGCTTACAGGAGTCAAGGACTTCTTTTTCAGCTCCCCATGCTCTGCCGGGTGCACAAGAAGCTGGGAGGGGGCACAGCCAGGACAGCTGACCCAAACTGACCAAAGGGCTATTCCATACCATATGATGTCATGCTCAGTATCTAAACTGGGGGGAGTTAGCCGGGGGGCAGCGATCGCTGCTCGCGGACTGGCTGGGTGTCGGTCGGCAGGTGGTGAGTGGTTGCATCACTTGGTTTTTTTCCCTGGGTTTTGTTTCTTTCTCTCATTCTCCTTTTCATTGTAATTTGTATTACTACTATTATTATTATTATTTTATTTCAATTATTAAACTGTTCTTATCTCAACCCATGAGTTTTCTTACTTTTGCCCTTCCAGTTCTCTTCCCCATCCAACTCGGGGGGAGGGTGAGCAAGTGGCTGTGTGGTGCTTGGTTGCCGGCAGGGGCTAAACCACAACAAGTAGGCACCATTATTCACACCCATATAACGGAAAATCAAGGCACAGAAAGGCCAGCTGATTTATTGAGATCTTCTGATAGCTGAGAGTAGGACTAAGGTCTCCTAAAGTCTCTTACTCATAGCTATCAAGACCATTCCTCAGATCGTAAGTGCTATTTAATGCCATAGAAGATATTTATTTTGACACCTGTGCCATTTTCCATGTAATACAAGAAAGTCCTCAAGACTTTGCCTATGATGTCACTTCTTTGAAGCACAGCCCTTTGCCATCACAGTTAGTGCAGACTCTTTGCCCTTCTAAATTGGCATAAACAGTTACTTCCTAAGATTCAGTTCTAACTAGGTTTGATATATGTGGGTTTGTTTTTTAATTAAATTAAATTAAATTAATTTTTTAATAATTATTTTTAATATACTTTCCAGTGTCCCTTACAAGCAGAACTTGCATTCTTCATCACCACCTTTTCATCACCACTTCACATCACCACCTCATCTTCCTTTTTTTACATTTCCCACCTTTACCTTGAAGTCCCAATTGCTATTTTACTGAGTGAGTACATATGTAGGATGTATAGATAAGCGGGTACTCTCCAAAAACCTTTCTGCTAGCTGAATTCCTCCTTTCTTGAGCAATGCCACACCTTGGCTTACACAAAGATGGAAATTATCATGAAATTAATTTGCCATCAGAAAAATATAGCAAGGGCTATTCTAATCTCTCCTTGATTTGACATGGGTCCCTTTCAAGGCAATATCTCTCCCTGTGTTGACCTAGAGATAAAGGAGATTACAGTTGCAAAAGCTGTGCTCTCCTTTTCCTTAAAAGCTAATTGTCCATCTGTCTTCCAAACAGATTAAGAAGCTACTTCAGCTAGGAAAAGTAATGTGTCCAACAAAAGACACCAAGTCTTAAAGGAATCAAGAACAGGATATGAGAACAAGGCAAAGTCTAAAGCCAACAGCAGGATGAGGAAACAATGGCCAAATTTACCTCAATCTCCCAAAAATTATATCAGCTGCGACCCTACATCCTTTGGCCTAACGAAAGAGTAGGTAAGATGGGGTTTATATTCTTAATACCAATGTTCAGTGAGATCTGTTAAAATAACTCATTTGGGATGCTTGGACACAAGAAGATGAAGCAAATCCTGAACTAGTGGAAGTGAGCATAAAAAACATCAGTCCCTAATGCCTCAGACAGAGGGGGTCAAAAGATCTGCATAAAAAAGCTCATTCATCACCTCAACATCCCATAAAAGAAAATGACGATCAAATGTAAGTCAGTTCAAATCCACTTAGTTATAGTCCACTACCATCATTTGCTCCCAACTCAGTAAAGCATTTGGGTAAACACTCAAGTAACCTACCTCCTATTTACAAGCTCACTTACGTGCACTTCCATGGTATTTTGGCTTTTGACTAATTCAGAGGGATGCCTCATTTCAGGAAATAATAAAATCACTCTCAAACTAAACAAAAGAAGCAACTCTGAGAGCCTAGTGAGAAACAGAGGGGAAAAAAAACTTGAGAGTATCTTCAAACCTGCTAAAAGCAGCATTAAAAGACAAAGAGCTCTACTGCACAGAGAAGAAGCAAAGCACTTAGAAATGCTATATTTATTCTGGGCAGAATACAAACTCTTTTCTTCCTTGCAAAGTCTCCTGCTTACATCAGACATCGAATTTTCCAAATATAGCCTAGTAATTATTGATGGCTTCTTTTTTTTTTTTATGCTTGAGATAAAAGACTGTCAGGGACTGTTTGAGAGCTCTTCCAAAAAAACCCTAGAATTTCCCTTTTACCAGAATTCATATCTCCAGCATACACCTCTTGGATACTCTGGTAAAAATGAATGGATGCCCACATGCAGCAGCACATGCTAGAAAATGCTGCTGGAAAGATCCTGATATGTTAGATGTATTCTCCCGGACCTTTATTTGTGATCCTTTTCAGACACTAAATAGATCATATTATACCCTGTGAAGGATTTAAGTATATGAAGAAAGCTGAGTAAGGACCTACCAGTAGAGGCTCCCAACTCAAAGAGCAGCTTCCATTCCCCATCAGTAAGACACACCACCTTCTAAGTCAATACATTTTTCTGAAGGTTCATACTCAAAACAGGCCTCTGCAACACAAACTGGTTAGGAGAAAAATAGAGCTATTTGGAGATATTTAGTTTCGCTGTAGTTTTCAAATCAAATCTGGGCATTGACTTTAAAAGCTCACCTAAACAGCATTCAGTTTTCTCAAAATCATGACAGCTCTAAAAGTGCATTTATTCGATCACAGACTGACCTTTAATTCTGGAGGCAGTTAAAACAAAAAAAGACAACAGGATTGAAATATGCAGCACTTCAGTGAGCACTACATCACGTTGTATATTTGTGTGTCTCTATGTGCCAGGGAAGATGGGAGAGGAGGGAAACGACAGGACAATGATTGTTGCTTTCAAGTTTCAGCCTGCAGTGTTGCCAAGTACCTCACTACCCAGAATTTCCAAGCAAGGTGCTCAATTAAAGAAATCCTGGATTTATCACCTATGGGTTCACTTGCTGCATTCAAGAATTCAATGGCAACTGAATAAGTGTATAAGGTACATGTGTTCTACAAATAGATAATAACCCTAATCTTACAATGAATCACATATACAAACACATAATGCTGAGGTATATTTTGTTAAGAAGAATCATATTAGAAAACAGTAAGATAATCATGGCTTCTGAATACTGGCATATATTACTTGCAAGAGTAGCTCTTGTATAGGAGGTTATATTGATCATTTAAAACTTGTTTACTCAGGCTAAGTAAATTAGAATTTCAGATACATCTATTATATTTCAATAAATTCCATGTTTAATAATTAGTGTTTATTTAGCACACAGTACAATAACTGTCTAATTAAATATAGATTTCCAAATCTCATTTTAAAGCAATACTGACACTGAAAGGACTGCCAAACCCTTTTTTTGTCCAATGTTGATTTTGATATCAATTTCTCTCAACTTTTGTGACACTCAGTAAAATTGCTTTTTTCCTACATCTTAATGTAATACTCCAGTCCTGGGGTTTTTCTGTCTGCGCTCTCTTCCTTCCCACAGGTAAACTTACATAAGGTATTTGATTAACTTGATTTCTAATCTTTCCAAGTCCTAGACTTCAAGGTTTTATACCGTTTCACATAGGCTTCATCATACCATGAGCATTAATGAAAGCCAGGACAAGGCCAACAGAGCAAAAATTAAAACAGGCATCAATTATCATAAGCACATACTGAGGCCATGATCCCACAATAACAAATGCCAGTTCTGTGCACTGCTGAATCACTCACCAGTATAAATTTGATCTGAATCAGTCATATTATCCAGACAGTATGGTAAGAATTTATGCAAAAAGATAAACAATAGTCTCTTGGCAAAATCTTGATGTTACATTGATGTGACTTGATCTGCCATAAAGCTTACTGATACAAACTTAAGCCATTGTGGGGTTTTGTTTGTTTGTTTAGATTAAAACAAATTTGAACAGAGTGATTCAACACCAGACCAGCATTCTCCCTCAGAAGACCACAGAACTTTTATTCCATTAATATGAACTAAAGCCAGATTTACCATAACAGCTGACCGCATCTGTTAAGTTCCTTCCAATTCAGCAAAGGTACTACCATTTGCTGAGCTGAGCTCAGAAGTAAACTAAACTTTGCACTTCTGTAGCGCCTTCTATCCAGAGATATGGAAGCACATTACTAGCATTATTAATCCTCTAGAAAGGGACAAAACATTCGTCCTCATTTAGCAGCTGGATGAGCTCACACAGCGAGTCAGCAATATGCACACAGCAGTCCTGCTCTGCAGTGGGTGTACCTGCTGCTGAACTGTTGACTTCAACATGATTACTGTGAATTTACATCAGCGTGATTCTAGCCAGTCTTGATCACTGCCTTCCAGCAGGTTTTTAAGCAATTAAAATTAATGACATGCAGGTACCTACAAAAAATATAGCAAAAAAAAGTTCTAGAAAAAGCAATGTAGAACTCTTGTCTGATCAGTGTAAGCCCCTGACATCTAACCTTACATCACAGGCATACCCTTCCTTCCTCCACCCCCAAGAAAAACTGCCTGAGTTTTGTCTCCTAGTAAAATATTGTTCATATTGACATATGCTATACAGGTTTTTGCTTTTGCCAGTGCTACAACAACCTGTATATGCTATGATTTTCTTTTTTGTTTGATCGCCATTGTTCCCTTCTCCTTTGATCTCCAGAGAGTTAAAGCACATATAAACCACCCAAAGCAAAGTTTCATCTATCCTATTTCAGTGTCAAAAGACAGAGTCACACTGTGCTGATTTGAATTGTAGGTGATTCCAAGTTGTGACATGGAGTCACACTGTGCTGTGACCAAGGCTGAGACAAAGCTAGCTAGCTCACATCCCTTTCTGCGTTAATGTTTTCAGGTACCCCACAAATACCTCCCACATGTCACTGCATTGTAACGAAGGGATTTATGAGCTTAGACAACCACTAGAGCAAAGAACCCAGTGACTCATTTCACTGGATAGACATATCCTTAGAAACCCTTCTGACTGGATCTTATTACTTTTTTTGCCAGTGTTTTCAGACTTGTGGGTGATGTTGACTTACTGATGTGCACGATGAAAGAAACTTTAATGATAAGCCTTTGATCTATATTTCTCTACATCTCTAATGACTAACATCTGAACTACACTCATCTGTATACCAGTCAGTGTAGTTTTGTCAATTAGTGTTGTGCAGGTGTCAGCTGAAATAATACAAATCTGGGGTACTACAAAAGGGAACATTTCCTTATTTAATTTCCCCTTTGTTCTGAACGTGGAGTTGGGTTTTTTTCTGGGTTTTTTAAACAAACAAAGAGCTCCTTTGTTCATGATCTGAAGGCTACAGCATTCAAAGCCCAATCCTAGGCCCTTGATAACAAGTAAGTGGCTTCAATAAGATCACTCATGTTAGCAAAGATTGCAGGACTGAGCCCCAGTTAATTTTTTTTTTCCCCTCAAAGCACTGTAAGTATCCATCTCACACTACCTATATCTTATGCAGTGAGATTACAGGGAACTTTTCAAACAGGAAAGAGAAACCAGACTTAAGTTAAGTATGAATAACTATACTTGACATTTTCCAGCAAATGCTATTATTCAGAATAAAAGTACCTATTCTAACATGGAATTAGATGCTCTAAAATAAGGCAGTGTCTTTGCTTAGTAAGAGCCGTGACACA
>VYZW01005854.1:0-22215 GCA_013401315.1 Balaeniceps rex | reverse complement strand
GTTGGAAGGGATCTCTGGAGGTCATCTGGTCCAACCCCCTGCTCAAGCAGGGCCACCATGTCCAGATGGTTTTTATATATCTTCAAGCATGGAGATGCCACAAACTCTCTGGTCAACCTGTGCCACTGCTTGGTCACCCTTACAGTAAAAAGGTGTTTCCTGATGTTCAGAGGGACCTCTCNTTGCCGACCATAGTGATCCTGACCAGAAGACTATTGAGGAGTCAGTGATCCACATAACAGTTAATCTGAGTAGGCGCAGGTCTGTGCTGTGCTGTGCTGCTCTGTGATGTGTGTACAGTGTGGCCTCCAGGCTGTGTTGTGCTGCCCATATCTCTTGTCCACAGGATAAACTTAGCTGGTTGATTGTAACAGGATCCTGCAGGCAGCTCCCACTCGGTACCAGCAATTACACCAATTGTGTATGTTTGCCTTTATCTAAGGCTGCAGCAAGAAGTACCCATGTGAACATCCTTTTGTTGGACGGAAGAAATTATTAATAGAATTGGTTTCCTGGTAATAAAATACTATAAGAGCTCAGAGGAGCAAAATGGGGTAACCCTTGCAAAGATGGGATCTGCTTGGTGTCCTGTGACCTGATTGGAGGCCCATTCAGTGCTGCACAATGCAGGGTTCCCAGCATCCAAAGGGACATAAGATTACCTGTACTATCCAATCTTTCTTTACAGTGGTATCTCTGATAAATAGCATTTTAACTTGTACTTTACAGAGTCTGAGTGCCTTTCTTACTGGGATCATAACAAAACAGCACTTTTTGGTGAAAAACACTAACACCAGCTGCACAACTAGTCTTTGACCCGCAGAATCCATCCACTCCTCCTCAGGTCCTTCCCCCTCACTAGCAGGATCAAGGACAATATCACTTGGGCTGACATGCCCTTGACCCTTGCCCCCCGAGCCATGTAGTCCTGCTTGATATGCTCCAGGTCTCCCCCAGCAGTATCATTGTTGCCCACAGGGAGTAATAATCTGAGGGCTGGACAAGTGTTGATAATCTTTCCACAATGTCACAAATGCAAGCCCCTGGCAAACAGCAAACCTGCCTAGACGATGTATCAGTTTGGCAGATGGGGGCCTCAGTTCCCTGGAGCAGAGAATTGTCCACTGGGGCAGAGGTGGCCCCAACAGAGAGATGATCCAACCCCTTCTGATCCAAAGACCACTTTCAAGAAAACTTCCCACTTACCTTGAGTCTGTCTAGGAGATCCAAAAAGGAACCACAGCAGCAGGTTAGCACCTCAGCTCTGTACTACTTTGGTAGATGGGCATTAATAATGCAGTTGTCCTGGGACACCAGCAGGATGCCTGAAGATCTAGCTCCCCTGTGCTCTACAACACACCAGCACTGTTGCACCTGCATGGAGCCAGCAGTGTTCTACCAGCACTCAACCCACATGCCTAGCAGAAATATGGGATATTCTCCTGCTCATATGGCTGTGCCAGAAGAAAAATAAATGGCAATGGAGCTCTGTGGTTGCCTTGCTACCTATCCGTTACAGGAGAGCTAGAACCGCACAGGCTGCCTTGTTGAA
Source organism: Balaeniceps rex (assembly GCA_013401315.1). Lineage (NCBI taxonomy): Eukaryota > Metazoa > Chordata > Aves > Pelecaniformes > Balaenicipitidae > Balaeniceps > Balaeniceps rex. The sequence goes on along the minus strand of VYZW01005854.1, from coordinate 20,663 downwards.
GCAATATATACTGTGTCCCTCTGCTACCTTCTGGCCAGAACTGCCTGAACTGCTAGCCTAGTTCACAGCCATGAGTTGCCATTCAGACAGAATGGGGTTGCAACTGCAGTACAGGCACTGTTTTGGCATAGGCAGAGCCTCCCTCATGGAGTTATGTTTGTTCTGTTGTACAGTGCTTGAATGTTTGTGCAGGAAGCACAGATGCTTGTTCTCATGTGGACACAAGTCATGAATAACTCGTTGTTTGGAACCATCCAGAGCAGGGGAGATACGCTCCCATTAACAGTGTGATAGTGTTTGTTACTCGGACAGTTTTCATCCACTGCTTTCATTTGCTTTAATAACTCTTTGGTGACTTCAGTAGCTGTGGAGGGATGGCAAGAAACCTCAGCACTCCAGAAGCAAAACTCGCAGCACTCTGGAAATGGGGAGCCACCACTTCTTGCTTTTCAGAACCACAAAACAGTCTCACAATATTGGAAATGACTCATAACATTTTGGCTCTGGTGTGCAGACACACTATACAGCCTCCACATCAGCCACTCTTCAGACAGGGGGAAAGGACAACATTAATCTGTCCCACTCATCCCAATCTGTCCCATACTACCCTCAGTTTCCCATCCCTCTTTGAGAGGGTGAACAGTGTCACAGAGTAGAATTGCTTCCCAACAGCCAGCACGGAAAGAAGGGAAGACAAACCGCGCAAGGGTCTTCCTGAGGCAAGTGACCCATGGCACTTTTGCAAGTAACATAGCCAGAGGACATTGGGTTAACTACAGAAGTTAACAAAAAAGTTTTCTTCCCTTTTGTTTTTCCTCTCCTTGTCCTCTTCCATATCTCTTGGATGGACATCAAAGCTGCAAAGAGCACAAAGCTTTGCTGCAGTACCTTGGAATGGAGGACTGTAGCAAAAGCTGCTCACCAGAAACAATGTAGATTGCCTCTTCTGAACACATCTTATGTTAGTCAGGTGGCTAACTTGCTCCCACGTGTTCCCACTCAAAATTGTTGTTCTTAAATACAGAGGGAGTGGAGAAATAGTGACAGGGGTGAGTCTGATTACACTGAGATACTACTGGTTTTCTCCAGGCACAGTTTTCCACATGAGTGGTTAGATCCACAATAATCACCTTGTTAATATAGCTAGAGCTGCTAAACATATTAGGAAGATCTTCTCCTAACCCATATTTTACCCCAGTCTCGGCAAAGGCCTAAACACAAGATGTCAAATCCTTAGGCATAGGGAGCAAATGATCCTGTGTGGTTCCCAGGGACGATGGGATATCCCATGGGAATCATTAGTGTTTGCTCTGTGCTTGTCCTCCACACACAGGGTGAGGAAGGATCTACTGTTCAACAGGCAAGTCAGCTACTCCTGCATATTGTCCGATACAATGTCCCAGCAATGGGAACAACAACTGCAATGGGATGGGCTCCCACCCAATCTGTACAGGTGCTGAGAAGGTAACTGCAGAGCTCAGCAATTCTGGTGGGATCCTGCACCTCCCACCTTGTTCCTGGGTTGGACCCTCTCTGACTGGGCTGCCTCTGCCCTTAAGTCCCACGGTCAACCCACAGAGACTCATCTGCTCAAGTCTGCCTCTACTGAAGAATTAATTTTATGTTTTAGCAAGATTTCCTTTTCTGTTTGGCTCTAAGTGCTTGTCACAGGCAGCAAAGAAGTAAACTTTTGTATTGGTCTGGTTGTGTAGAAGGCAGAAGACTAAAGTCACTGGGCATGCCACATTGCAATGTGTGTATGCTCTCCGATGGAAGCCATTTGTGATAGCACACCAGAAATAAGGAGGGCTGAAGATGATGTTGGCCATGTGTGTAGCTGGATGCTGATGCATGTGTGAAAGAGAACATTCTCTTTACTTGGAATGAAGTCTTTCTACTGTCACAGCAAAGACCGTGTTGGGAGAAAACTATAAACTCCTCTCAGGACAAAGAAGAGAAACCTTTCTGCTTGATTCTGAGACTCTTCCCACCCCTCCAGCTACAGTTACAGTTACAGTTTTGCAATATCATAGAATCATAGAATATCTCAAGCTGGAATGGACCCATAAGGATCATTGAGTCCCAACTCCCTGCTCCTCACAGGACTACCTAAAACTAAACCATATGACTAAGAGTGTATTTGGTTCAGTAAAGCTGCAGCTGTTTCAGCAGACGGGAAAGCAGATTTAACTGAGGAAATAAAAGGTTCTGCACAATGAGCTGAGTTACTAGCTGTTACATGAGCTTTTGAAGCTGAAGCTAACACAGTCTATACTGATTCCTATGCTGTATGGGCTGGAGCTACCCAATGGCTTGGGAATTGGCAACAACATGACTGGCAGGTAGGGAAAAAAAGAAGTTTAACAATTCCCTTCTGAGGCAAGGACATTTCCCTCTTGCAGGGGCTAGTACCTAGATGTACTTAGTCACACAGATGGGGAGGATTTCTTGTGTTTGTGAAAGGAATAACATACCAGAATGGAAACAAGAATTGCCTGCTTTTCCCTGAGAGCCTGTCACATTTGTGACACTCCAGGAAAATATCTGTGAAGGATTTGTTGGGTCTCCTGGATGTGGGGCTACAGCAAGAGAGTCCACCCTAGGTCTCTTGAGGGAATTTGATGAGAGACAACCTGGGGAAACCCTGAATCCTGGCTCTTATTATGCCAAAAGAGGAGAAGGTGAGGTGGCCTTGTTCACCACCTTGAAATCAAGAAACAAGCATTATTCTTTAAGCAAATTTCAAACATTTAAGATGTGGCAATGTAGGGTGGCCAACCTACTGTGTAAGACTTCTTATGAGTATCCAAATGTGTTCTGGAAGACATTGCTTGGACACAGATTTTCTTGAGAAGTGATGCAGGGCAAATGAGACCAATACTGCTAAACTTTGCATCTTCTGTGTGAATGCTGTGAATCCAACAGGTCTGTCCAAATAGGAATAAGGGAGCATCTCCTCTTCTCTGCAAACTTTCTGTGAAAGCAAAGATTCAGCTTTTGGGCAATGAAGGGCCAAAATTCAAACTGTTAATTGCTTTGGCCCCAGTGGAGATCTACATGTTTCCAGCTGGAGTCAGCAGTAGTTTCTAATATCTTACAATGAATCTGAAAAATGTCAACAGGGAAGCAAAGGCCTGCCTCATAGCCTCTACTCAGGAACTTTGTCCAACCTGCCTTCCTCTAACCCAGCTCAAATTCTGTCTCAGTTTGTCACATGCAAAACGCCTCACAGTGTCTCTCAGCCAGCCTAAACCTGTGGGCAGCTGATCCATGGGCACTGCACACACTGGGGCAGAAACCCTCCCACGAGCTGTGGGAGAAGTTTTCTGCATCACAGCTCTCATGTCACAAGCTTGCAGCTGTTCCCCATGCAGCACAACTGCCCAGCAGTCCCAGCAACCACCCAAGCTGCACCAGCAGCCTGCTGTGACCGGCCCTTTACACTCCCATGGCACAAGCTTATGGCCCGGGTCTGGTTGGTACTTTCCCCGGTAGCTGAGCAGGGGTGGACGGAACAGACAGAAGTCCTTGTCTCTCTCCTCTGGCTGGAGGAGGACATGTTTCCTCCACGAAGGGGGCCCTTTCCACCCTGCAGATCCTGGTCAGCTGCCTCCGCCCCTGCCTCCCTTCCCCGTCTCTCCCCAGCCACAGCTGCTGGTCTCACAAGCCCTCTCTCAGCTGCCTTCAACTCCTCCTGTCTCCCGGCAGCCCCCGCATGGCTCCTGTCAAGTACATCCCACTCAGGCCCTGCCATGTCCTCCCTGTCTCTCAGCAAGATGCACAAAAGCCCAGGTGTCCTGCAGCCTTGCGGGGGCAGCCCTGGCTGTCATGCTTCAGGCAGGGCTGTGAGGCACCAGCCTCCTGCTCAGGAGGAAGGCAGGCCAGCCCTTTGGCCAAAGGCCATTGCAAACAGATGCCTTACTGCTTTTTGTGATCCAAGAAACCTCTGCCTTGCAGACTACCTGCTGCTCTGGGCCCCTCACATAGTTCTGACGGTGCCCCCACTCTGGCCGTGTAGACCCTTTTCCAAGAAATATACCCCTATTCCACCCAGAGGCTCCCAGTCCTTGTTGGAAGAGCTGGAAGGATCCAACCATTTCATTTTACGTTGGAAATTAAGTTTAGTTGTGTCTCAGGTCATTTCTTTGAGCCTTATAATTGCCCGCAGCTGGAAATGGCTTTATCCAGTGGTTCTAGTTTGGAGCCACTGAGCAACTGGCACCACAAAAGTCTGAAATAACTGATTTTCTGAGGTGGATAAAAAGGACCCTTGAACTGTAATTGGTCATCTGCAGAAGATTTCTCCTACATCTGCTTGGAGAGGAGAGAGGAAGAGATTTATTTTTATTTCCTCTTTTGTAAAATGGTGAACAGATTTGGACACTCTGGAAGTATGTATTGATGTCTCAATGTAAAGGGAGTTAAGAAGACAGAGGCTGTGGGTATTCATTCTCCATAAGCTCATTAACCCATACATTCCCTTGCATCCCACCAAATCAGTATGCTGAAGAGCAGCAAAAAGAGTTTCATGCATTTCTGCAAGGGAAAGTTGGATCAGGTACAAGAAACAGATTCTTCCCTGAGAGTGGTGTGGCACTGGAACACATGGCCAGAGGGACTGTGGGATCTCCATCCTTGAGACTGTCCAAAATCAACAGGAAAAGGATCTAAGCAACTTCATGTAGCCTTGAAGATATCCCTGCTGCTAGCAGTAGGTAGGACTAAAGACCTCCAGATGTGCAATCCCACCTAAAGCGCTCTATGATTCATCAAAGGTACCAAAAGGCAGGACAGTTTCATATTGCACTCTCACAGTACAGAAACTGTAGATAAGAAAACACCATATGCAGAAACTATCTTCCAAAGCAACTGCATTGCTTTGGCCCTATGCTTCCCAATCCTCAGGATTCCTCAGCCAAAGTCCTCTCAGACCAGACCTTCATGGCTGCTTTGAGATATATGACTGAGTATCAGTTGGCTGCATGATCAAGAGATCCCCTTCTAGAGGAAAAAGTGTGCTTAACTCACATACTCCTTCCACAGTAGTCTGATACTGCTGCTGTGTCTGGTACTGGTTCTTTGGCTGGTCCTTGCTGGATACCACACAATGGCCTTTGGCAGCTGAGCTCAGAATCCAACTTGGTTTGCAAAACCAAGAGCTTCAAACATTTCCTCCTTATCTGCTAGGGCACATCTTAGCTTATTCCTGTCTCTTTCCTCTCCAGCTCCTTCACACCCGAGTTGCCCTTCCTGGAGACAAGCTCTCATTCTGAACCACTCAATGTGGGACAACGTGGGCAGTATGGAGGACCAGGGTGAGTAGAGGTATGGCAGAGATCAAGCCCTGAGGTGACAAAACAGTAGAAATGTCTCTGCTGTGTGGGAGACCCTTACAATGTGAGACTTCAGGGTCTCACATTACACAGTTCATCACTCTCACCACAACAGCCTTCCCACCACTCATTCTCCCCAGTGGGTGTCCACTACCATCAGGTGAATGTAAATCACAGTGACTCTGGGAGAGGGTGGCAGGTGACTTGCTGTGAGCAAGAGATGGTGCTGGAGTACTGGACCTCATAATCAGCTAAGGCCTTTGCAGGAAACCAGGAGGTTGTCCAAAAGCATGTCGAGAGAAATGATTTCTAATTAAGCAGCTAAGAGAGAGCAAGGTGTTGTGTGAGCACAAAAACAGAATGTGAAAAACCTTGCTCTGGTATGTGGACTATCTGCACATAAAATAAGAAAATGTTTGTATTTACTTGTAACCAGGTAGAGGTATAAAGGCTAAAGTCACAGGATTTGTCTTATACAACATGTGAGGTAAACAATGGGTAATCAGCATGAACCGGACAACTGAAGGGGGACTTTGACGATCTCTTGGATAATAAGAACCTTGCAAGGCCAACAGTACCTGGGTTACTACTAATACCTTACACAAGATTGCTTAGGAAATGGTTTCAGAAACACCAAATTTGGGTATAGATGTAGCAAAACTGCAATCAATGGGGAAAGAGTAGACGTAGACTCTTTACTTGGGAGGAGACTGGGTAGAGGAAAATTGGTACTACGGTGTCAAAAAGTTGGCTCCAAAAATGGAAACAAAGGAGAATGAAGTATAAAATCAGTCAAAGAACAAAGGAGGGCAGGTCTTGCAACAGCAGGATTATGAACCCCTACAGCTTGTAGTGAACCTGCCCTGAGGATCCAAATCCAGCAGAACATTGGAGGGATCCCCCTTTGACAACCCACTGGCCTCTCCATCAGGCCTATGTCTGAAAGACTAGACGTGGGAGGGTAGAGTAAGGTGGGACAGGATTCCATCCTAAAACTAAGTGATGTGGGATGATAGAGAAAAGGGCAGTAGAAATGCAACTCAGTACTAGTTGTGTGTATGAGGGATAAACTCTAGCTGCATAATTGCAAGTAGCTGTGAGAAATCAAAGAGCTGTAAATTGATAACAGAGGTGTTAATTAATTTATTGGTCATTTAATTGATTTATTAATTTCTTAGTAGTGTGTTGATTAATTGATGGTCTCTTGAATATACTCTCTTGGACCAAATATGTCTTAAGCTTGCAATCTAAAGATGAAGGTCAAAACCTGAGAGAACACTGGCAGAAACTGGAAACATGTTTGCAACTAAGAGTGTTAACTCTTCACCTGCTGATTGACCTGCTTGTGTTGGGCTCAGCATCTCACGAACGCCTTTCTCCCAGTTTCTTTTATTCTGTAAAACTGTGGCCAGGCCTTTTTAGCCCTGTCTGTGCTCCTTTCAGCAGATCAGCGGCAATGCTACAGGATCATTTCCTGCCCGAGCAGAGAGTGCTTAAGGTAGGAAACTTCTCCCCACCATTCTCACCAGCTGGTACCCCCTCTCCCACCACAGTTCATTGTGTGGCGGTGGTACTGATTTTAGTGTTTCATGAAAGGGATTTGTGAGAAGAATGTGAATTTTTTTTCTTCTCCATTAAAAAAAAAAAAAAGAAAGAGAAAAGAGCAGTGGTCTTAGATCCAGATTTTTTATTATTATTATCCAAGACACAACACAGCACAGTAGACACTTGTATCAGCATCAGGGATGGGGCAGCAAAGCACAGAACAGAGGTGGGAATGAGATGGCAATGGGAAATTCTTAAACCAATATCACAACTGGAGCTATAAGAATGCCCCTGCAAGAAGTTGCAAGTGCATCAGCAGTATGCTGACCCTTGGCTCTCTCCTCCACTGTCTTCTTTGGTTGCAATGCAAACATTGGGACTTAAAGCTTTTACTAGTCTAGTCCTTCTACTTCATACCTTGTACCGCTTTTCAAGATAAGGAATGCATCCAAACATCCCATGCAACAGAAATCCCCAGTAATGCCCAGGCCACTGTCATGATAACATCCATATTAGCTCATCCAGTCCTAGATGGAGAACAATTTGGTATTAAGAAGTCGCACAGCAAACATGGCCAGCCTGCCACAGGTCAGCTCACATGCCTACTGTACAAGGAGGATTTTACAGCCAACAGGAAGTTCCAAACCAACTCACTACTCAATTTGAGCTACCAAGAAAGGGACACAGCAGGGATGCTCTGTTCAGGGGTGCACAGCACAGAACTCTTTTGCACAGCAAAAACAGACTAACGCAAAGGGGGTGAAAACAGACAGACCTCCTGCTGAGCACTGCTTCCCACCATTGTGTGGAGATCCTATTCCCTGATCTATGACTTGCTCAGAAGGTGTCAGTGGCTCAGGAGGGTGAATTATCAGTGATGGTTACTTTCAGTGGCGTACTGAAGCATGCTACAAATCATAATCCCTAGTGTAGCAACTTCAGTTCAGTAGGAAGCTCAGCCCTTTCATAGGAGAGTGGTTCCCTTACGCCACTGTCTAATTTACAGCTCAGAAATAGCAGTTTCAGTTCAATTGTCTGTTATTTTTCATCTCCTTTACTTTTTCTGTTGCATTTAGACTGTGAGGTCTTTGGGGCAGGAACTGCCTTCTGATTCTGCTAAGGGTGTATCTAGTAACTGATTCTGTGGGGACCTACCCAAGCTTCTAAGAGCTATAGGAGAAGATTAGAGAAAAGGAAAAATAGTTAAATCCCATGTACCATCAAAGCAAATCACTGCAGAATAAAGTTTTTGGTTGAGTGTTACTTCTCATTTTCAGTGTATCTAGGAACACTAAGTTTCACATATTCAATAATCTCCTCTTTCAACTTTTAAAAGCCAGAACAGATGTGTTTCCAGTATCAGAACTCCTTTAAATGCCATTTCTCTCTTTTATTTCTCAAAACAACATTGTATGCTCCTCATCTGTGGTGTAGCAAGAAAACGTAAAAGGAAACCAAATTAGAAAGGAAAAAAAAAGGAATAAAGGGAGAAACAGTATGAGAGACAGAAGGAGTGCAAAGAAACATAAAAAAGTAGAGGAATAAATGTTGTAAGGGAACATGGAAGAATTTCAGGTGAGAGAAAAGAGAGAAAAAGTGAGAAAGAGTAGGGGGGAAGTCCCTGCTTTGTATAAAGAAAATCAGAGACCTTTGGAGGAAATTTTTATAGAAAAGTCCTTAAAACAAAGACAGTGGCTGTCATGAAAAACACATACATCTCCCTTTATTTCTTCACTTGGCTTGGCGAGGATCATCATTTATTGGAGACAGTCTGGTGTATCGTATAAAGAAGAATCAGCTGTCCGAACAGGGAGAAGGAGTGGTGAGCATCCAGGTCTTGTTCTGACAGGCAGCTGGGATGTGGCCAGGATGCCCACCTGAAAACAAGGACTACAGATGCCATCATGAAGTATGCTAATCTGATAAACTTTTTGTCCTTTCTACCCTACTTCCTAGTTCAATATGCAGGGACTGCCCTTCTGAAGCTAAGAGTGCCATGCCTGACTGTATAGCTTTACCTCTGCCTCTTGCTATGACATCTGCTGCCTCCTGAACCAAGACAGACTTGAGACATAATGCCTGTTTCTCATATGTTGGAGAAAGGTACCTCTTTCAGATAAATCCGTATCAAAGAGGAATACATTAAGAGGAAGGCAGTATTCTACATCTGTACAAACACCCACTGTGTACAGAGTCCATCCCTACCTAAACCCTGAGTGTTGCTGTTGGGGAGGACTAGTCAAGGGCATTGGCTTTACTCAGAGACATGGCTGAAACTCTTGCTCAGAGTTTTACCACTTATCCTTCAACAGTGGCTGCACAAAGCAGGGACAGGGACCAATTCTTCTGTCTACCTTAATTTTCTGTGTTGTAAAACTAATGTAAAAGAATGGGTTTGTACTTGTGTATGCATGTATATGCGTGTGTGTGCTTGCAGGGAGGTGGGATCAGGAACTTCCTTTCAGCACTTCTGCAGGCAAACCCAGTATCACCTCCCATGATCCCTCTTTTGTCAGGACATCTAAAGAAAAACTTCGCGTTCCAAATTTAAGGCATGGAGACTGTTTCTAGCAAGCTACATTTTCTTGCAAACCAGTCTTCTGGTGCAAGTTTTGCTGTCCCATACCACCTCCCAGCAGCCAGAACTACAGCTGCCTCTAAAATCTCCTGTAAAACATTGGTCACTCTCTGTGTGTCTTATCTGCCCCATTTTCTTCCTCAAAACACTGCTACTGTGGTTTCCAGAACTGACTTCAGGGAAATTGAAAAGAGAAGTCCATTGCAATATTTCTCTTTGCTGTCTCGTTGGACAGGACAACAAAGTTTTCTCCATTGTGAAAAGAACACGGCAATTCTAGAAAATAGGAGACCAAGACCTTGCAACAGCCAAGCTTTTGGTCCAATGGCTAAAACAGAAACCTGGCAAATACATTGCTTCAGGTGGAAATGACACAAAATCATGCTCAGATTTTTGATGAATAAAAAACCCCCAAAACTACCCAGAACTGATTTTTCAGGGTGTATGTTTAGTCCCAAACTGGAAACTCTTCAGGGAGTATGGATATCATTGATGAAAGGGGAGGAAGATACGGACAGAAGTTTGGGGAATTTGGAGGAATTTTGAGACTTCTGTGTGTCTGATCTGCAATGATGCCTCTGATAGGGGTCTTCTGCGCTTTTCTCACATTAGAAATCCCTCCTGGTGAGACTCTGGCTTTTATTCTTCACGTGATATTTGATTGCTTTCTCTCCCCTTCATTGCCATGCAAAGAGTAGAATTAACATTTATTGATATGTTCTTTTAACTTATCAACACAGAATATGCTGAAGGAAGAAGGAGATATTAAAGATAAGCCATGAATAATTGTTCCCTTCAGGGGTGGGCCAAGTACACTCCACTGAATGCTCTTCTTTCAAATTCTGCTCCAGTGATTTGTACGACCACTATCCTTTCACGAAACAGAGAGAGGGCCTTTTCCACATCATTGAGATAGCAACTGGACCTGGAGTCAAGGAAAGTACTGGAGGATCATGGCACCCATCTATGAAGGAGGAGAGTGAAAAGGGGCACAATATGTCCTTCATATTAGCGTGAGCAATCTCATCCAGAACTGACCTTCAGCTTGGAAAGAGATGCAGGGGCACAGGCTGGGAACTGAGGTCCTTCAGAGCTGGGATTCTGTGGCAGGGTTGCTCATCCCACATTGCAAGATAAAGCATTTGTGTGGGTTCAGACAACCTTTCCATCAGCCCTTTCATGAGCTGCCCTTTCTCAAGGATACGCCTTCAGGTCCTTCATCCAAAGTGGAGATTCCTTCTTCAGACAAATTTGACTGCCAGTTCACAAATTCGATAATAACTTGTGAAGCAGAGGATGTTATTCCAGTTACTGTATGTGCTAGGGTCTGTGTTTCCCTTGATGTGAATTGCAGCACATTTTTCTGCAAAGAGTAAATTGGGTTCCCCGGGTTTCCAGAACCTGTAAAAGAAAGTTACTCTCTTGGGAATGCACTGGAATGCATGACAATGGGAATGAATTCACCTCAAACAGTTGTGGAAGAGAAAGGGGAAGATTACTGTAACACAGATCAGGAGCTCTGGCAAGGCAAAGACTAGTCATATTTTTGACTAGAAAACTAGTCAAGTTTTCTGACTTACAGTGCAGTTAGGGACAGAGACCCCTCTCTGACACATATCTGCCTTACACAGTGTATTGGTCACTTGGACTGAGGGATGTGAATTACAGGACCTTCCTCATTCCCCCGGGATACTCACGTGGCTGCCTTCATATATGGAGTCCCATCCACCCACTGCCATTGCCCGTTTTTGTAAGCAGTTAAGCCTATGTAGTATTTTGTTTCGTAGGCGTTAGTAAATACTCCTTTCGCCAAGTTGAAGAGAAATTCCTGGAAAAAGCACAATGTCCATGAGGTGCAGGACTGAGCAGAGGGAGGCAGCAGGAGTCCCTGTGGGGTGGGGCTGGTGGCAGAGGGGAGCTGGTGCTGAAGGGATGCAGAAAGGACATCCCCCTCCCCTGCAGGAGCAAGGAGGGGCTCTGAGTCCCCTCCAGGCCCTGGCACTGTGTCTCGAGCTGCTGTGCCCCTCTCGCAGCCCTGCACGTACCTGCTCCGCTTTGGTGTTGATCACCACCAGCTGGGAGCCCATCCCAGTGCAGTTCTCCTTACTCGCTTCCCAGCTCATCGTATCATCCGACACGTAATAGCAGCTTTTTTGAAACTGTTTCCAGCCCTTCGGGCAGCACATCCAGCTCTCCACTGTGGGGGGGGCGGGAAAAGTCCTGCTTTTGAACAAGATGTTCTGTCCTTCATCTTAGTGAGCTCAGTGTAGGGTCCCAGTGTTAGGGGAGGGCTTTGAACCACACTTTTAATCTGGACAGAGGTAAATGCTCTCTTCCACGCTCCACAAGCAAAGCTGTCAGCAGCCTGACAGGCTCCTGTCACAAGGCCCCTGCCTGAAGCGCCTTTGCCTTTCTCTATCTGTTCTGCCATGTCCATGCAAATCCCTGCCTGGTAAGAGTCACAGTTTCTGCCTCACCCTTCCTGAGGAAGCGAGATGGGAAGTAGTTGGCTCGCTCTCCCCTGGGAACACTTCCATCAGAGAAGTGTTGTCCAAGTGTTTAGCTCTCAACTCATGCAGACTGACAGATATGTACAGTAAACTGCTCTGACAGCCTTGCTGCCACCACAGGCAGTTCCCTACGCTAGCCAGGTTTTCCTACAGATCCGCCTTATAGCCAGAATGTCACATGATGGATTAAAAAACTGCAGCTATATTATCTCAAAGCATGAGGCTATGTGCTTTGAGGCTGTATATCTATATCTATGAGCTGTATATATTATACTCTGAATATATCTCTTTATAGAATATAACTGAAAAGTTCATCCAATAAAGTCAACAAACAAATACACCCTTGTATGTGCTACCTTAGATGTTTGCTCTGAATCTCAGACCTCACAGGGACCTTCCATAGATGTCCACCATAGGAATAGGTGGACCATGCCTATTTTATACCTGCAAACACCTTTTTACCATGGACTGTAAAGGGAGTCTGAACAGCTAGCTCATGTGCAATCAATGTGTAGGGGTTAGCGTCTGTGCAAACCGCAACCTGTTTCTGAATGTGAGAACAAGATCTCTGAACTGAGTTTGGGACTGCAGGAATTCTAGCACTTGCCATTGCCATCACTTCATGTGTGATTGCAGCCCAGCCCTCCAGCTACTCTAAACTGCGTAACAACATCCTCCTACCACGCCTACCTCTGTCCTTTGCAGCGACCATGATGCTTGTGTGAGCAGGCAGTAAGCCAGCACAGGGAGTGGAGCTGGATTGAACCAGTCCTTACAAAAGGATGAAGCACTTTCAGCTAGATTAGTGAACTGGACTAGCAGTTGAGATGTTGTGTAAGGGCCAGTGAGAGGGGAAGAGTAGGAAGGGCGGTCAAAGGTAGGTCTGGAACAACCTACCCTCTTCCACTGGCCCAGAACATGTTTTCATAGCATCCTAAATAAAATCATGCAATACAGGATTTTCTTTCCTCAATTCTCCAGCTTCCTTCCTTAAAACAATCCAGCTCTGGCTGACAATCACATTCCCAAACTCAAAGGCTGATTGACACCAGAGTAAATTTTGGTGAGGTTCTTAGTGTTGCTTATGAGGCTCTTAGCATCACTCACTTTCACCTGCAGATACGTTGGGGACGCAGCGCCACTCTGCAGTGTTCTGGAGCAGAGTCTTGTACTGGCCGTAGCTTCTGTGAAGGAAAACAACTGGGAAGAGAGGAAAGAAAAGGAAAGTGCTACTGTCATCCTTTCCTCCTCATTGATGAGCAACCTGTCCTATCCTCCACCATTCCGGCCTAGAGCCCCCACAGAGACTCTGTTACATTAACAAGCTCTGAAATCTGTATTGAACAAGGAGATGAGAAACAACAGGCCATTTCTCCCACTACTGGTCACTCCCTCCTTTGAACAGGCATTAATGGGATGAGCTCCTCTCACCTCTGCTGGCTGAGAGACTCATTTTCCCAGCTGACAAAAGCAACTTAGACATCCTTTGAGGATGGGGTCAGGAAACGGTCAAAGAAGTCATGGGATAAGCTTAATAAAGGTGGAATATTAATACACATTCCCTCTTAATCTTCCCAGGCATTGCAGCTTTAGAGCACCACTCTTACCCTTATCAGGAAGGGGTAGAACTGTTGAGTGTTGAGGCCTCACCCAAGGGAGTTAAGAAGCACAGAAGAGTGCTTCTCAGAGAGCGATCATAGAATCATAGAATGCTTTGGGTTGGAAGGGACCTTTAGAGGTCATCTAGTCCAACCCCCCTGCAGTGAGCAGGGACATCATCAACTAGATCAGGTTGCTCAGAGCCCCGTCCAACCTGACCTTGAATGTTTCCAGGGATGGGGCCTCCACTACCTCTCTGGGCAACCTGTTCCAGTGCTTCACCACCCTCACTGTAAAAAATTTCTTCTTATATCTAGCCTAAATCTACCCTCCTTTAGTTTAAAACCATTACCCCTTGTCCTGTCACAACAGGCCTTGCTAAAAAGATTGTCCCCATCTTTCCTATAGGCCCCCTTTAGGTACTCAAAGGCCACAACAAGGTCTCCCTGCAGCCTTCTCTTCTCCAGGCTGAACAGCCCCAACTCTCTCAGCCTGTCCTCATAGGAGAGGTGCTCCAGCCCTCGCATCATTTTTGTGGCCCTCTTCTGGACCCACTCCAACAGGTCCATGTCCTTGCGCTGAGGGCTCCAGAGCTGGACACAGTACTCCAACCAATGTGATACTCCAGGACAGTACAAGCAAAGGATTTCCCTTTTGGTCAGTCCGGGCAGTGTGGGTGGAGCATTTTGATGGATTCAGCCCCACCCTGCTAAATATGGGCAGCCTGGTACCAGTATTTCCATGGAGATCACACTGGCTCCTTGGCTGCAATGCTGTCACAGCCAGAGACCAGATCAGGAGAGCCAACATCCAACAGCCAGCCTTCGGGAAACCTACTCAGATGCCTTCTGACACTAAAAAGACTTCTCAACTCTTGGTGGGAGGGGAGAAACTGACTGGTTTCATCCAGGACATTATTCAGGCAGGTGGGAAAGTGAGAAGAGCAGTGGGAAGGCCCTGCCAGGGGCCAAACCTTAACTGTGGAAGGGACCCTACTCCCTGACTAAGAGGGCAGAGGCAGGAGAGGGGCATCAGAACAGGCTGTTTTGGTGAAGGGCATTTGCCTGCTGGCAGAGAGACTAGTATATTGTTTTTCCATCTGACAAAAGGCAGTCAACTGCTCCCTTCATCCCAGGGGAATTAAGAGATCATGGAACCCACCAAGGCAGACGGTTACAAAGACAGTTTTGATGGCAAGGACAGAAACAAGGAAGACCCAGGGGTTCAGCCAGGAGCAGCTTCTCTCTTCTGCTGGGGCTGAAAAACACAAGGCAAGAGTGGTAATCCCCCAGCCCAGAGTCGGGGGCAGGATAATCCAGGTGGCTCCATACCCCAACAACCTGCTGGTACCCTTGTTCCAAGGACTGGGGAGCCTCACAGGTGCTGTAACCAGGTCCTGCTGTAACCAGGTCCTGCTGCCTGTCATTAGCAGTGCACAATAGCACATAGTCACTCAAAGGAGTGACCACTGAGCTCAGGGTTTGCAGAGGCAGACACACAAAAGAGATTGTTTCCACAGAGAGAACGGGCACTTTGAGGCTCTTGGGAGAGCCCTCGCTTGGTTCTCCTTAGAGACACCAGAGATGGGAGCAGTGACTTGTGCTTGTCTTGATGCAGATAGTTTTACCTGGATATTGATAGCAGGATAGCACTCTTCAGTCCCATTGTTTACAGAAAAAACACTGAAGGGGATGGCAGTCTGCCTGGACTTTCATTCCCTCTGGCTCTGGGAAAAAGGTCATGCTCCCAGCCCAGGCACTCCCCAATTCCCTCATCTGTTGCTTTGGTCTTGTCCTAAGCCCCTTCTCCTGGTATGAAGGCAGCCACTGTACCATGCCCATTATCTATCCCAGCCCTGTATTTTCCCCCACACCCTCCTTCTTCTACAGGAGGACAGAAAGGAAGGCTTTATGGTTACCTGCAGTTCCAGGACTGACTCTCCCTCGGAGATTCATTCTCTCTATCACAGTATCACTCTTCTCCACCGGGAGTCCACATTACCAATATGGCCATGAATACAGCCTTCCTCCTGCACAGAAGATTGCACTAGGGCAGCTCTCACACTGGTGAGGAGCCTTCACAGTCTCTAATTCAGTGTGCAGAAAAAGGGTGTTCCCCACAGTACATGGAGATAGGGGTATTTTCATTATTTCTCTGCCAGGACATTTCACAAGATGCTTGTTGCAACACAGAAAATCACAGAGGCAAATAAAACCAGATGAAGTGTAGTGTCATTCCAGCTCAAACAACCTCCTTTTGCACATATTCAAGCACTTTCACAGGACATACTACTGGCCTTACTTCTTTGGTGTTTGTTCTTCCTTGGTGAGTGAGTATGTGTGTGAAAATGCCTATGCTGTTGGCATTTGCTAGCAAAAGGCTAAACCCACTCACAACATCCTGCAAAAGGGAGTCAAAAAATGGCAGGAAAGCATATCTGTGACTCAGTCTGGGCAAGCCCCTATGAGAAGCCTGAGCCCAGTAACCCAGAGCACAAACAAAGAACTTGCCAACACTGTTTTTAACTAGTTGCTCATGAAAAGAGGATGGAGCTTTGAGTGGAGGGATTGCATATGACCTGTCATTATGGAGGTAGAGGTCAGAAGGCATCACTAGACAGTGCCAGAATCCCTGCGCATTATAGATCATGAAGTTTTACTTGGTCATAACTACAAAAGGCACCGCCATATGTGGTGGTTCTAGCACTGCTCAAGGTGACTTGATTCAAAACCCTGCAGGATAAAGTGTCCCTAAGGATACCCCTAAGGATAAAGAATCCCTCCTGGATCTCATTGTACTCTGAATGGACTGGGGTGGGTACGCAACCTTTGCTCTTCCATGTTCCATCAGCTGGTTTCTCCCTGTGAAGAGGCATGCATGGATGCACTGAGGAAGGAATGGGATAGCTAATGCAATAGCACAAGCGTATCAGTTGAAGTCTCAAAAGAGCAAGGCACAAAACTGGTTACAAATGAGGACAAGCCTAAACTATATGTAGAAAATATCCTCTGAGTATGTTTTTTTGTGCACAACAGGCTGCAGGCAGGGTCGAACCATCCAACAGCTCTGTTGCATTTGAAAGATGGTCCATACATGTGCTCACTGGTATTGTGGTAGAAGGTATGAGCAACTAGAAGGCTGCTGGATTCACAGCGCAGTGAGAGATTCTCAAGTGACATTTTAAAAAGTTCCCAGCCATCAAGCTGGAGAACAGAACTGAACTGGAGAACATCTGCACCACAGATGCCCAAAAATGAAAATGCATTGTATTTGTTATTGCTCTAAAATATACTTGCTTTTGTGTATAGGGGCAGGGAGCTGACTTCAGCTGATCAGTATGGAGAATGCAGAGGGTGCAAAACTGTCAGAAGGAAAATGTGCTCCGTTCAAGTGGTCTAAATCTAACCAGGATGGATCTAATCAGTTTACCAATTTATTCATGACATGTAATTAACTGACAAACCATGACCTGTATATTCAGGATCAGTACCAGCAATCCAACAGATAAAGCACAACACCAGACACAAAATATTAATAAACACCTACAAATTTCTAAACGTCTTTATGGAGCTTACCCAAAAGCTCTAACCCCCACATCACACACACCCACATGATTACTTGTGCAACCTCCCACCCCTGCCACAGGAAGAGCAGGCTGCAAGAACACATCCCCTTTTCTGGGAGCAGGGGTTCCCCTATTCTCACACACTTCCTGCTGGAGGTGTAGGGTTTGTGCGTATCCACGCCACTTCCTACAGTCTGCTAACCCACAGGCCAGCGAGAAAGCACAAGGTCACATATGCACACTGAAGTTGTGGGTCTGCACACGTTGCACCCCTTACTGCCAGGAATGCAGGCTACGCATGGCATCCAACAGGGAGGATGCTCTGTTACAGACAGAGGTTGCAAAGTTGCAGGGCAACTGTCAAACTAGATTTCAGCTGCCACTTCCTTCCCACTTCTCTCTCGTCTCTCTGTTAAAAATGTTCATGCTTATTCTAAACTTTTTTCCAGACTGATTCCACCCGGTCTCAAAAGCCTTTCACTAATTCCCCAGTTACCGTTAAGCCAGTTGATGGTCACGTTTTTCTTTAACAGCAGTGGATTTGGGGCAAATGCCCTCTCAGGTAGTTTCAGGTATTCAGTTCACAGAGCTGTTTACATTCATGTTCCTGTTTTATCAGTTGTTGCTATCCAGGCCATTTGACCAAGATGAAGGTCTGTGCAAGCACCCTCATGTGAAAGCACTTTGGTGTGTGCACGGGGTCTAAAGCAGAGAGACAGCAAAGGACTTTCTTTTCAGCATCACAAACCAAGCTACTGTTCCCAGCAAATCAACAGCTGGCCTCACAACATTCAGGTGACTAACAGCTCTGTCCCACGCCACGATAGAGAGTCTCAAAGTGGTGATGGTAGCCAAACTCTGCACTGGCCTGCACAGAAACTCCTTAGTAGTCCTGGTGCCAGGCAGCTGTGACTAGTGATGGGAGAGGTTATCTCCTCAGTGGAAGGCTCTAGAACCATTGCAAATATATTTCCAATATGGCAGGAACTTATTTCTCTTTCCTGCTCCATAAACACCAGCAGCATGCTTGGGCAGAGCACGTACCAATGACCTCAGTCTTCCTGTATGTCTTTCGACAGTTCTGTAAGTAAAGATTCTCAGCTGTTTTCTACCTGCTCCAGCCATGAAGAGCTTCACAAGTGACCCTTAGTTATTTCACTTCACAAACAGTATGTGTCAGATCAGTGTGCTGGGACAACAGGGTGGCATCTGGCAGTGCAGAATTGCCACGGACTCCTGCCCCTGAACCACTGAAGACAGTGGTACTTGGTTATAACAAGTGCACTCCTAGAACAGGCACTGGAGAAACTTGAATCTACTTTCACAGACCCTTGCAGTACTGACAAGAGTCAGTAAGCACGGCGTGGATACACACAAGATCAATGGGACATGAACTAAGGAAAATATTGCAGTTACAGGGTGTCTTGCAGGACTCAAGGTTGCAGAAGACATAGAATGCAACTTCCCTCAGAGGTACTCAGGATCTGAGAAGCTGAAAGCTGGAAGATAAAACTTCATCAGCTTTTCTGAAAAATTATACCACACAAGAAATTAGTTGCAGCTCCTGTTTAAGAGGTGGAAACACAGTGAACCACATGGTGGGAGCACTGAAGGTGCCTGGTTTTAGAAGTAACCAGCCACCTGAAGCAGGATGAAGAATGCATGAGAGAGTTCTAAGCACCAACAAAGAACAGCTAGTGTGCCCATGGTCAGAAATGAACTTCTTGGATCTAGTTAACTCATTCTCAGGGGTTGATGGCAGTTTCTCCGGCAACTTGAACCCCCTGAGGAGTCCTGCTTTCCAGTTTTCTTGAATGCAGAATGATTTGAAGGGAAAGACTTAGCTGCAACAGTCAAATAAAGGCAAGCAGTCTAGAAGGGAATACTGACAAAGTGAAAGGCAGAAAACACAGAGGAAGTGTTACCAGCTGTGACAATACAGGAAGAGAGACTTAATCCCATGGGAAGTTCTTCCTAACGTGCCTGTTTGCTTTGCACTTTCAAGGACTGAAGACCAGCTCCACAGTCCTGAGCCCCAGCAGTATGTATGAGAGTGCAGCTAACAGAGGCAGCCAGCAGGCTTAGCAGTTTGTGCAGCAGTTTCCGAGCTTTGTTTTCAGCAGCAAAGTACAAGCAATCCAGGAGGTTTCTAGAGTGCCTTGATGATAACTTCCTGACACAGGTTATGGAGGATCTGATGAGGAGACATGCTCTGCTGGATCTCACACTTACAAATGAGGAAGAACTGGTTTTGGATGTAAAGGTTGGGGGGCAGGCTTGGCTGTGGTGGCTATGAGATGTTGGAATTCAGGATCTTGTGAGCAGGAAGCAGGGCAAAACCCAGGATCACAACCAGAGACTTCAGGAGAGCAGACACTGGCCGATTTGAGGATCTACTTGGAAGACTCCCATAGGAAGACTCCTGCTTACCTGATTTGCTTCTGTATCGATCACTACCATGTGGGACCCCAACCCTGTGCTGGTGTCCTTGCTTTCATTCCAGGATACCTGTTCAGCCAACATGTAGAGGCAGCATTTCCTAAAGCATCTCCAGCCCGTTGTGCAGCACATCCAGCATTGCACTGAGTAGGTCACAGAGTGAATGCTACCAAGAGGACAGAGAGGGAATATGGCCTGTTGTCTGGACAGTCACTAAAGTCATGAGGACAATGCTGGATTGTTCTCTGCAGGTTGTTACCCAGGCAGCTGACCATGCCACTAACCATATGTCCAATAAAGCTACAGGAAAAGGCCAATCTTATTGCAAAGCCAGTGTCTTTGACAGGCTGCAGTAATTGAGGGAAGTTTCCTATGTCTTGAAAAGGCAAATGGAGCATCTTTTGGAGCATCTTTCATATGAGAAGAGGCTTAGAGAGTTAGAACTGTTCAGCCTGGAGAAAAGAAGGTTGGTGCTCACCAATTGCCTGACCGTATCGCTTCCACTCACACATTCCCACCCCAACAGAGTGAAGATGCAGACGCCAGCATTCACACCTGTTCCAAAAAAACCTCTGTGTTCTTGTCAGGTCACTGCTGGTTTCTCAGCTTTACTCAGGACAATGTTACCTCCATCAGACAGTTGATGCCAGCTCTGGTGTACTTCTGCGTTCTGGTGGATTACAACACGTGTTTGTGTTTACACCAGTGCTTTCTGTCTGTGTTGACCTGTGTGGCTGCTTTTGTGTACATATTCTTTTTCTTCTATATGTATCTGTATATGTACATATTGTACATATACAATGTATAGTGAGCTCAGTGTCACCACTGGCTGGAGCTGGGGACATGGAGCTGCAGCAGGCTTGCTGGGCTATGGGATTCAGTAGCTCCTGACACCATCCACCGCTGTTCACAGAACTACTCCCATTGATTGGTTTGGGAAGCCAAATCTCCTGGTCACCTTGTCTCTAGTACAAATTCTTCCCTCTCTTTGGGACACAGAGAGAAGATTCTCCTCACACTTGGTCAACCATGTGCAGGTCAGACTCCTGGCACGTGTTCCTGTTACTGTCCCAGGCAAGATTTTCAGCAATGGA
>VYZW01005853.1:42384-66809 GCA_013401315.1 Balaeniceps rex | reverse complement strand
AATCATTTACAGTATATAGTCTCACTTGAAGAGCCCCCAAAACAAACACTCACAGTCTGTAAGAACTGTAAATCATCACTTCAGAGGAATGGCACATGTGGCAGCCAGGCCAGCATCAGTTGGCCCCATTAATTATGGATTTATTTATTTATTTATTTATTAGCACGTGTTCTTGAGAATTTAGCCGGCTCACACAGATTGTCCCCAGAGAAACAGTTACAAAATAAATACAGGACCAGCTTCATCCCTTGTAGAACTATATTAAAATAACACCGGCATTTTAGACCTTATCCTAATCAGCAGCACCTGCCTAACCATGAAATAGGCAGCTTGCCCTTTGCCTCTGTCCACCCACACTTTTGAGCATAGCGTGGAAAGGCAGTTGCCAACAATGGCGTGTCATGTCTTATGATCTGAGAATAATCATTTGCTGGCTATCGAAACACCACCTCCTGAAAGAAAAAAGGGGAAAGAGGTAGATGGCCATAAAAAAAAATTAGCACAGGGTAAAGTGTCTACCTTACCCACACAGCGCTCAGGTTCCACACAGACACTGCTTTGATAATAACTAAGGAAAGAAAAAGATGAAGCTTCGTCTGGAAATCCAGCTAACTCTAAAGTGTGTTTCTAGTAGCAACAATTAATCAACGTAACTCAAAGGCACGGATCAACAACGTAGACTTTCTCTCCTCTGATTTTCACTTTTAAAATAAATATTGATACACAAGTTACGCTGTTATTGTGTATATACACTGGTAATAGATGTATAGACCTATACTAAACTCACTCAAACATCTGACTGGAAAAAAATAGCTTGTTGTACAGTGCTACAAAATTCCTATTCCCACAGCTGCTCCTGCCTGACGGACTTAGGACACAAAACTCCCAACAAGTGCCATTTGGGTACTTGGTAGATCAAAATGCCTATGGCAATGTGTCAAAACTAAAACGGAACGTCTTCCCTCAGAAAACGTATTTCCCCTATAAGCAGAATGGTATCTACAAAAATTATTCCATTGGCACTTGAAACACCTGTAACACCCCACCCCAAGAAAACAGACACAATTTGCCTTTCTGTGAACAAATGCTGTACATTTTTGTCAGCTGATTCTTACATTAAAACCACAACTTTTGAATGACTTCCAGCACCACTGGTTAGGACAATCTCTAGACTTTTAAAGATTTAAACCTATCAGCCAACAAGGAGTCTGCCACACTTTCTACAGAGTTTGGGCCAACATTTAATTCCTGTCACTGTGAGAAAATCTCAACTTTTTTTACAGGCTGAATTTATCCAAACTGGAATTTGTAGTTTCCAGCTATTAGAATTTAAACATCTTTCTCTTATATGCATCTTTTGCTAAATTCATTGTTCAACACATGCTTTAAAATTGCATCCATACATATTTCATGTTAGTCTTTCTTTGTCAGGTGTTTTTATTTAAACTTGTTCTATTTTATCTATTTTGAAAAGAGAAAGAGAGAAAAAATCATCATCATCTGCCTCTGCTGAGAAAATTACGCTTACAAAGGGCAAATCTACAGCAATGTCACTCAACCAAGGGTGTTACTCCCGAATTACAGATGCAGAATGTGGGTCTACACCCACATTAAAGCTGTTTGGTCCAAATGGTGGTTGAGTTACCATTGAAAGTCAAATTACCAGTCAAAATTCTGGGCATTTCTGTGGACCTGTGAAAGCTTGTCAGACTGAAGATAAGCAGTGCTGACACCTCTGTCTCTGTTTATACATACAGTCAATGACTACACCATCCAGTCTCGTACAACACATTTAAACTTTCTTTTCTCCCTTCATTTGGGCATTCTCTGCTTGAGGCTCCTCTGGATGAGCACAGGGGCTTCTGCTGCATCTGCGCTCATGTTTGCTGCTGAAGAAATAGAAGATAAGCCACGACACATTTCTTGAACAATTGGTGTAGCTTTTAAGGTGGTTTACGTCCCTTTTGTGTGTTACCTGAAACCTGGCAACCTGGAAATATATAGTGAAAAAAGCATCTTTGCTCATTTCTGACAAACCTTGCAGGATTAACGTAACTGAGGTAGGCATACCAGAATAAGGCAATTTGAAGAGGCTGGAGCATAAATGAAAGACATACTACCACATGCACTTCTGCATTTCCAAGTTCAGAGTATATATTACCTTTAATTATCTTGCATTTTTATGCTTTTTCAAATTTGTATTTAGGTGGTCTGCCTCATTCAGAGCCTGATACCTGTCTTTTGGCAGTTCTTGCATCACAATTACCTGCTTTCATTTCACTATACATAGCATACCAGTATTTACAGGGGAACTTTAGGTCAGAATCTCTACGTTAGAAATAAATGCTTTAGAAATATTTATTCTGAGGTGGGGCTTAAGGTCCTCTTGAGGGACATCCTTTAATTTTGTATCAGTATAGTGCACATTGCAATAAAGGTGGGACTTTCATGGCTGGAGTTTCAAAGAATAACTGCTTTTAATGGGAGTTTACTTGCTGTAATATCTTTCCTCCTCTTTTAAATACAGGTCTGTGACCTTTTCAAAGGTCACAGTCAACACCTTTTTTATTTTAAATTTTTAATTCAGCTGTCTGTTGAACTACATCTGTTGATTCTACAAACCTGAGGACAAATATAATTACCAAAAGGTTGCAGAGTAGAGGAAAAGAGGCAGGAACCACAGTCACACGCAAAGGAAGGTGGATGTTACAGAACTGTGTACAAAAATAAACGTAGTCATTTATAGGACTGTTGACAACCTCTATGATTCTTTACCAGAAGATAACTTCCCTGCAGAGCTGCCTCCCAGTGTCAAGCAACAGGGCAGTAGTCCAGTCTGGAGCTAAGCTTCTTCAAACAGCGAGGCCACTAAAGAAGACAGCCACAAACATAATTTATATGAAGCCACGGTTACATATAAATGATGTTTATGGCTGTCTTCCATCAGCATGCAATCTACGAGCTGTCTCCCAGTCTCCAACCTGATGTGTTCACAGCACCAATTGTATTAAATCACGGTTGACTCTCATATTTTGGTCTGCACCTGGCTGTAAAACCACAATGGTAAGGAAAAGCCCTGATCCAGCTTCTGAGTAGCAACCTTCTACAAACATAGGCACCTCCTAGGCAGCTCCTTCTTCCATTATTACATGGCCCATCATTTCTGTCACCTGACCCTGGGTTATGTTATGAGAGTTTGGTGGATTGAGCCTGTGCTGTTACGTGTCATGTAACCTGGTGTAACAGCATCTCAGATGTCAATATTCAGCAAAGTCAAAGTGTCTGCATCACCTGGGACACAAAAGGCTCGGTCTTTTCATCATCCGTTGTCTCTTAATGGGTGAAAGAACACCTTCATCCATTTGCATGATCATTGTTCAGATCAAACAGGAGTGAAAAAATCTGTATTTACTGTTGCATTAATTGACAAAAACCCTGTGAAAGAAATAATAGACCTTGTCCAAATACTGATTTAACATTGTGATCCCTGAACTGGTTTCAGAGTGGAAGAGAAGGCCATTAACATACAACAATTCACTTGTGTACTAAGTCCCACGAATTTCAGTCATAATTCTGTAAGTCATGGATGGTCCACACAGCTGGGAATATAGAATACTCCGCAAAAGATGTCCAGTCAGAAGTGTAAGAAAAAAATACAAGATTCGGCCTCAAATTCTCACAGCAGAAATCTGCCTAGAAAGTAACTGCCCCCGGCGTCAGCTGTCCTGGGCGCAGATAATTGCAGTTGACCTCAACCTGCTCACAAACCACTTCGCTAGGTTGACATCTGCGCCTCCTGAGAACTGACACACACCACTGACCTGATGCTGGGTACTCATTCAGCTGTGTCAGTCCTGGCTCTGTGTACACACCTACAACATTCTCAGGGCGCACAGCTTAGAAAACCTTATCAGTTGCTTTGTGACTTTTTTGAGGAAAGAAATCCCTGTGCTTTTCTGCCTTAATATCCTCGTGACACAAGACACCAGCATACTTTCAGAGGTCTGCGTTGAGAAATCAAATACACCCTACTTCGCATACTCTTTTTTACAATTTAAGCTTACAAATTATTAATGTTATGGTTCTTGAAAAGTCATTCTGGGGTGTACATTTATTAAGATGGTATTAAAATGTACTGAAACACACTAACACAGCACGAAGAAATTCTCAGAGCTCTGTCTGAATGTAGATAAGACCGTACTGAAATAAAATTATACCATGTCCCACTTCAGTAAGATTAAAAAAAAAAAATCTTTTTTTGAGACATCTTATCTTTGGATAGGAAATAACTGTTGGCCAGCTAAAGCATGGCAATATTTAGCACGAAAAATCAGCACTCCACATTAGTTTAGGTGATTTAACTCAGGGTCCATCACATTCACCCTAAATTTGGAAATAGGTGTGGCTCCCTGTAGATCTTCACGTGTTTTTTCCAGATATTCATGCATTAATAACCTTACACCAGATTCATACAACTCCCTTTTCCCTATATGCCTCTAGATTGCAGGATTACAAGCAGGACCACCAAGCATAAATTAAGCTCAGACTTCCTTTCCCTCCCTTCTGGAAACAATGACAGCAGCGATTAGAAAAGAAACAGCTTTCTTGAAAGTAAGCATCAGTATCAAAAGAGTTTAAAATACTAAACTAAACCCAGTATGCTAATTTATATACATGCTTTTTCTGTAGCTTTTCTTGAAGCCTTGCTTTCTTTTAGATTTGAAAAGTCCCAAATCCCTACAGAGACTGCCAACTCTCCTCCCCATCAGAGTTCTCCAATAACTGACCTTTCTTCTTCTTCTGAGAATATATAAATATATATATACACACACACGTATGTACGTATATATTCCTAGCTGCAAACTGTCCTCAGCAGTGAGTTCCGCAATTTCCAGTTGATTCTACTTTCCCACTTCCAGTCATAATTCTGGACGTGCAGCTCCAGGAAGGGTAGTGGATCCAGAGTTTGGGAATTGGTCCCCTAACTGTTTGCTTATATATTGCTTGTCTAAAAGTAATTGTTCTGTATTCATTCTTCCTGAACACCTTAACCAACAGAGATGTATGACAACCTTACAGCTCAGTAGATTCTCTTTGCTGACAAATCCTGCAGTCCCCACAAAATTGTCACAGATAACTATTTTTACTGTATTATAACCTTCCATACACAGAAAGTATCAGCTCTGTTTTCACTCCCACATATTTACTGATGTTAAATAAATATCAAATATGTTTAAAAGTGAATTTACGTGTTTTTAAAAAGTATTAATACATGTACATGAGAGGTTACAAGCATGTTACAGACATATGAATGATGCAAGCTCCTGATAACACCTTTTGGGTGCCACAACAAATTATTAATTATTTCCTTACTAAAATATTGACCAATTATCGGCTAACCTTTGTGTGATGGGTTGACTCTGGCTGGATGCCAGGTGCCCACCAAAGCCGCTCTATCACTCCCCTTCCTCAGCTGCAGGGGAGAGAAATAAGGACAGGGAGAGATCACTCACCAATTACTGTCACAGGCAAAACAGACTCTAATCAGGGAAACTAGCTTAATTTATTACCAATCAGATCAGAGTAGGGTAATGAGAAATAGCACCAAATCTTAAAACACCTTCCCCGCACCCCTCCCTTCTTCCCGGGCTCAACTTCACTCCTGAATTCTCTCCCTCCTCCCCCTAAGTGGTGCAGGGGGACGGGGAATGGGGGTTGTGGTCAGTTCATCACACATCGTCTCTGCCGCTCCTTTCTCTTCAGGGGAGGACTCCTCACACTCTTCCCCTGCTCCAGCGTGGGGTCCCTCCCACGGGTGACAGTCCTCCATGAACTTCTCCAACGTGGGTCCTTCCCACGGGCTGCAGTTCTGCACAAACTGCTCCAGCGCGGGTCCCTTCCATGGGGTGCAGTCCTTCAGGAGCAGACTGCTCCAGCGTGGGTCCCCCATGGGGTCACAAGTCCTGACAACAAACCTGCTCCAGCGTGGGCTCCTCTCTCCACGGGTCCACAGGTCCTGCCAGGAGCCTGCTCCAGTGTGGGCTTCCCACAGGGTCACAGCACCCTCTGGGCATGGTCTTCACCACAGGCTGCAGGGGAATCCCTGCTCTGGCGCCTGGAGCACCTCCTCCCCTCCTTTTTCACTGACCTGGGCGCCTGCAGAGTTGTTCCTCTTGCATATTCTCACTCCTCTCTGGCTACTGTTGTGCAGTTTTTTTCCCCCTTCTTAAATACGTTATCCCAGAGGTGCTACCACCATCACTGATGGGCTCGGCCTTGGCCAGCGGCAGGTCCATCTTGGAGCCAGCTGGCATTGGCTCTACTGGCCATAGGGGAAGCTTCTGGCAGCTTCCCACAGAAGCTATTCCTGTAGCCCCCCACTACCAAAACCTTGCCACGCAATCCCAATACATTTTGTAATTGTATAACTTTAATACAAAGTATGACCAAAATATGACTGTGTGCAAGATGTTCCTATATGCTGTTATTATTCCTTGAGTAAGTAGTTCCTCTGCATCACGCTGTTTCTCTGTTCAATTTTAGCACATGACTATCGGCCATTGTAATGATCATGGACCTGGATGGTGAGCTCTCTCCAGTAGTGGCCACCCCCAATTCTTGTCATAGGAAATGAGACATGAGGTTGTCAGCTATTTTAGAGGGCAGGTCCAACATTTGAAAGATATAAATGCGTTTGCTGCCTTGTGTATTACACCACTGGAGTCTTGTAAAAAGAGATAAGGGTACAGACAACTGTATAGATTCACAGTGACACCACATAACAAACACAATTTTGATGACTTTTTGGTCATCACTTTGATGCTCTTAATTTTCTATATTGCACCCTTACTAAAAAGGCAAGAAAAACAGACTTCTGCTGATAAACACCTCAAACGAGCACCAAGCAAAAATAACCTTAAGTCAAGAGTACAACAATCATAGAATCCTAGAATATCTCAAGTTGGAAGGGACCCGTAAGAATCATCAAGCCCAACTCCCTGCTCCTTGCAGGACTACCTAAAACTAAACCATATGTCTAAGAGCGTCGTCCAGATGCTTCTTGAACTCTGACAGGCAATGAACAATGAAAAACCAAAGGAGAAGCCAACCCATTCCTTTGCCCCAAAGTATGCAAACTTTCTTTAAATGCTTCCCTGCTGATGGTTACTAAGCAACATCAATCTCTGCCAGCCCAATCTCTGCTTCTTGCTCACAAGGTGTTCACAGTTTTCTTTTCTCTGCTTCTGAAATAACATCCGCTTTCCAGCAGCTTCTACTTGCAAATCAGAAAATAAAAGCATAGCAAAACAAAAACACAGACACAAGTTTAAAACCTTCATATGTCACTATTTCTTTAAAAGAAAACAGGAATTTTGGGAATTCCTTCCCAAAAAGTATCTGAACTTCATCCTATAATTCACAGTCTATTCCTTTTCCAGACAACTTTAGGAATTAAAAGTCCCAATTGCCTTTGCATCTAGAGCCAGCTCTTGTTGCTCCCACCCAAGAGCCTCTCAAACAGCCTGCAGAGTGTTGTCTGAGTAGATCACCAACAATACCTAAGAGTCAGCCAACAGAAAAAGAGATGTAGGGAAACTCGAACACGATAGTGCCTGACAAGCTGAAACAATATGGCTGGTATAACTCAACACCACTGTACTACTAGAAAATCGTAATACTGTAGAGATGACAAAGGCCCCAGGTTCAGTCATGGGCTTGGATTTCAAGTATTTGATTATGCAGTATTTGTCAGTTTGATATGAAGTTAGTATCTGGACTGCCCAGCTTCAGGGTGACAGCTCAACAATTCTGTAGGTGGGACTATTTTCTCCTTGAAAAGGAGAAAATTCTGGTCTAAACCTTATTAAGTTCACTCAGTCCCTTGTCAGGACACTCAGAACCTAAAAATGGCACTCAACAAGAGCAGAATGAAGTGTGAAAAAAGGCAGGAGCTTCCAGAAGACACTGGCCCGCAGTGGCAGTAGCTAAGGAGCTTGCTGCCCGTGAAGTACAACTCTACAAAGCCCTTTTCCCAGATGGATTTAAGCGATTCAAAACAAGCACTCGTAATGAAAAAAAAAAAAAAAAAAAAGGAAAAAAAGAGGAGAGGAGAGTGACTTGTGCTTTTGGCACCTGTTTGCTTCCTGTGGTCTCCAAATGGAACCCCATATTGTTTTTGCTAATCCATCTCTGAGCTGACAGAGGTGCAAGTTGTGAGCCACAGCTTGCACACTGTGCTAGAGAATGGCAGAGCTCAATAAAAACAATTATTTCAAAGCCTATATCTCATCTATTATTAAACCTGTGAAAAGAGTTTTAATTTCCTGTGCAATTATATGGTGCAATGTCATATTTTAGGGAGGGGGAGGGAGGAAAAAAGGGCTTGCTTTTGATCAAAAACCTGGTTTTCATATTTTATGGTTTGGATAGCTATGTACCTTGGGACCTAATTTGAAGCTCATATACTTCTCTTCAGTCAGAATTTGAGTAAGTCCACTTAGCTATTTAATTATTCCATTTTTTCCTCATAAAGAAAGATAAATTATTAACATCTTGCAGTTTGGAACACCACAAGCAAATATTGCCTTTTTATCCATGTGTAGATATCTTGCTAATGTGATAGCTACTGCAAAGGATGATTAATGCATTTTGCAATGAATTCGTACTATTACTTTGACTAATGTTTCCGTGTCATGTGTGACACAAATCAGATTCTCTATTACTATTATTTGTTTTCTACTTAGCAGTGATTATTAAACAATCCATAACAATGACCACTTTCCTTTAAAAATATAGCATCAATTTATATTCTTACTGGAGATAAGCCCACAGCAAATGGATCCTTGGAAAAGGAAAAACAAACCAAAAAGACTCCCTGTTTAAACAGTTCCAGGGCTCCTTTGCACAGTGACAGAAGCAGAAAGCCCCAGTGGGGCTGGAGTCTCATCCGCGAGACTGCAGAAAAGAAGCAGCTTCTGACATTTAGACCTCTTGTAACCAGTCTCAGCTATGTGTTGTATCATTATGGAATTAAAATTCTTTTATTCTGCTCTTGTGTTTCAGAAAACATTTGGAATAAACATTTCAGAGAAAATCAGGATTTCCGCCATTTACACAGGGACTGCATCTTTACGTGCCTCAGCATTCAGCATCCAAATGTACTGTCACTTTGATTATATACAAGATAATGAAATATTGAATAAATATTCATAGGAATTCAGGAAGGGATTACGATACAAGGAAATGAAACCACTACGTACACGACAAAGTGAGAAATGATTAGCTATCTCAGATCAGGGAAGGTACAGCTGCAGGTCAAGTAAAGGAAGGGGAAGCTTGCATTGTGCCTAGATCAGGTAGAAGATGAATCACTGCAGATCATTTATGAGGCCTGTAAGGAAACGAAACAGACCTAGTTTTAGAAAGGGCTTACTAGAAGTATACAAAAGAACCCAAGGGTGTTATTTACAGATGGGGACATACATAAACATGTATGAATATATACCTCTCTATATATATGTATTTATGTGGGGGGGGGGGGGAGATGGAGGGAAAGAATAGATCCGGAACAGATCTCTTGTTTCTTAAATTTTTAGAGAGAGAGAGAGATATCGATTTCCAAATGCATTTTCTAAAGCAGGGCTCACTCTGGAGAAAATCTGAGGTTCTGTGCAGCAAAGCTGAATGTGCAAGCTAGCAAACTGCCAAATTGGTTCATGTGAACCAAAATATATGTACGTCGAAACAGCACTGCATCTTATGAATGGTGACAAAGAGAGCGTTTCCATGGGTAGGATCAACATTTCCTTCTAGTCTGTTAACCATTCATACAGGGAACAGACAAGAACACCAAGAAGAACACTTTCAAAGAAGAAAGAATAAAACAAATTATTTTTTTTAATCAACAATTTGTCAAATACTTCAAAATACAGTAAAGTAGAAGAACTCAATAGTCATGGAGTAAGAGTTTTCCTGAATTACCACATGTATGAGTGATCTAATGTATTATTCAACTCCTCTTACTAGAGGAAAAACATCCAGCAGATTATATGGTCAAACTGTCCCCTTAGAAACACCTGTGCAGTCTGTGCCATCTTTGAAGTTCACCTACATTATACATCACCGTCTTCGATAGCCTTCAGAAGTACAACTGGTATCAGAGTTTCTCCATGAAGGTAGAATTTACTTAAATATTCTGTCTCAAATTTGCTGGTACAGCTCTGCTGTTTTCCACTGTTCCAGGCAGTTAACCTGCCTCAGCTTTTTTGTAACTGCAGTTTATCCTGAAAGTTGCATAGAACTGTTCACCTACCCCCCTAGTACAAGCATACAAGAAGGAACAGGACCCAGTCCAATTTTTTCCAGGTTCCCTAGGCTAGGAGAAAGAAAATAAAGGAGCAAAACTGATTTCTGACAACATGATTCTCATTGACACATATTCTCTTATCAGGCAGGGCTCTGACAAGGTATAGAAGTCAGCACAATACTAGAGAACTTTGTGCAAAAGTCAAAATGAATGAAGACAAAACACTAAGGGAAAGGAAGGATTTAAATCTTTCCCTTCAAATAATAAAAAAGTTGCTTTTTGTGCTGTAGCATTCTGCAAGTTTTTGTCATCATTCTATGATTTACACTTCTACAACTCAGTCCTGAAAACCTGCTTAACATTATTCTTCATTAAACTAATATGACAGAGGGTAGTTAAGCTTCTGCTACTTGGTGCTTTGGCTATATTCTTTTCTGCAGTGCCCACAACAAATAAGATGTTATTCAGTTATGAATTACTTTATTGATTGAATTAAATAGTACATGAATTTCATGTACAATACACATGGTTTATCCTTGCTGTCATAAATTATTCCTTATTCTACTGAAAGGAGCTATTTAAAATTAGTAGGAACCTTACTTAATCACAGGTCTTTTTCTGGAAAATCACTATTACAGAGTAGCTGCTAGCAAAGCTCTCTCCCTAAAACAAACACTTAACAAATTATTATGGCGAAGGTCTCCACTCATCAGTAAAAACCATATATTTTTAGACTGCCTTTCTTTAAAGAAAACCCACACTACCATGTGGCAACATTAATGGTGCAAGGAGCCATTTTTTTTTTATTGTAACTAACAAACATTATATTGTCTTAAAGTTCAGTGGTGCATGCTGCATACTAGTAGACCTCCTGATTATTTAGGATCCGTTCGGTACTAATTGATAGCATAATGACATCAGGCATTTTTAAATGTTTAAATAAATTTACAAATCTGGACCAAAGGAATTCAAATTTCGTTTAATTAAATTAAGCCACTCATTTTGGTCCATTGCTTGAAGACAGAAGTATAAATCACAAAAAAATCCTACTGATATACCACAAGGACTGAAACTGAACTGACTTCTTATTGGAAATGACCTCCATGATTGTCTACAAATAAAAAAACCAGGTTTCAAAACTTGTTATACACTTCATAGGTAACAAATCTAGCCTGATACCAAAGTTAATCAGAGAAGTATTGGAGAAGTTTCCATTACACCGCTCCTGTTACATTCATTTCTGTTAGCATCCAGAGAATATTTTCATAAATGTAGAAATCTTTTCTCTCTTGATATTTATATACAGATTAAAAAACTCCCTACATATATAAATGGCATTACTAAGACAGGGGAAACAAATTTAGCTCAGCCTGCAGTCTGAATGTCTTGAACCAGGGTATGGATTTAACCCACCATAGAAGGTGATAAATCATGAAGTTCAGATAAACCTTCAGATACTATGATTCCTCAAACTTCAAAATATTCAGGAATTTTATGTGATCCTTTTGTAGTCATCACATAGTGGTGAATTTATTCAAATTCTACAAATAGTACTTGATGTTGACTGATGTTTCCTTGCCATTGTGTCAAGCTACCCTGTCTCTGCACACCACCACTTCTTAAAAGGGCTGACATTAGCCTTGGCCCATTTTGTAAAAAGGGGAAAGTGAATATATTCAGTGTTTTAGCTTCATGATTGTGCTCCTCACCATAAACAGCAGACTCTGTGACTCCTGAATGACAGTTTGAAAGACATGACATGAAATGCCATGAAAACAATCACATGGTAACTGTGCCTACTCGGCGACTGAGGGTCAGGGCATGATGGTGGTTTTGGCAGAAAGTTTTGTCTTGAATTTGCTGGGCAGAATGAAAGGCAGTCACCTCTACTATGAATATATGCACTGAAATGAGAAAATGGCTCACAGGTCTCTAATCATTACTGAGATGTCACGACTTAAGAGTATTAAGTTGCTCCTTTTTAACAATCAAAACTTGTAATATAAATTAGTTGCTAGGCGATCTTCCCTGCAGGCAAAGGAGCCTGGGAAATAGAAAACTTTATATTTTTTTAAAAATTATTTTTATTTTCTTCTAGAGTGACTTGGGCACTTTGTTCTGTAATGGTCATTGATGGAAGAACAGCCCTGATAGCAGATGTCCCAAGTTTCCCTATGTGAACCTGGAAAAGCTTTCCTTTATCTGAATCGAAAATGATAGTTCTGAAGAGTCAAAAATTATTTGCAATCCCATGGGGCAACAGCAACCACCACTAAAACCAAAAAGCTGTTAACAAACAAGCAGATACTAGCAGATAACTGGCAACTAACAGTCATTAACAGATAACAGATTTGTTCTGCATTTGGAGAAAGCAATGAGTTTTGAGTGATGATGAAGTACTTTCCATTCTACAGAACGGATCAGTTAAACAGTTAAGTCATTTTAAGTCAGTAAGTCTAGAAAACTTGCATCTGAGAGTTCTCTGAGAACCACTTTCAACCACTAATGTTCTTTTCCATTAAGTCTTGTAATGCTGAGGAAGAACTAGGCAACTGAGAGAAAACTAATGCGTTGATAATGTGCATATAAAAAGATAAACAGGATGAGGTGTGTAATTACAGGCTTATTAGTCTCCAAAAAAAAGAGCATGCTACAAAACCCAAATAATAAAGAACTGAAGAATTAAAAGTGCTAATATAATTAATTCCTGTCTATGTGAGCAGATTTAAATAAATCCTACCAAACCAATCCATTTTCTACGTATGAATAGGAGAAATTTAATAAAGATAGTCACATTTATGTAACTGACAATGTGTACATGAAGTTTTGATGGAGTTTCTAGAAAAACACAAAATCAATATAGCATCTAATATCTGCATTAAAATCTGACTGCCTGGCTCTCCAAATATTTTTTTTGTGGTGATTTGTTGCTAAGTAGAAGTGCTTTTAGCGAGCCACAAGAAGGGATTCCTGCTCCCCCTCTTCCAGAATTTTAGCACTGAAGTAAAAGAATCCACAAAATCACATCAGAGAAACAATATGTGAAGGGAATAATAAATAATTAAGACTGATGACTGATGCAAAAAATACAACAGCTTGATAAAGCAGACATATGCAAAGTATATTTCCCTAATGAGTGTTCTAATGAAAGTGAAGAAGCCAGAAAAAAAAACACCCTACAAAGCCACCAGCTCTCCCCCTAAGAATTGGTAGGGCATAAAGCTTTCAGCAGAATATTGTGTTCCAAGGCCAATGGTTCTGTTGGATATACAAGTGCGAGAGAATGAGGCTGGAGCAGAAAAATGAAAGTACCTCTCTGACAGTGCTAAAGCCCTCCCAGAAATCAGTGTCCAGTTCTAACACCTCTGACTCAGAAAGATGCTGTCAAGTCAGAGCTGGCTCAGAAGGAAGCCACAGATGATTACAGGACTGGAAAACATTCTTAACATAAGAGGCAGATGCAGATCAATATATTTAGGTAATCAAATAGGAGTATCTTGACTGCATCGGTAAGTGCCTTTGTGGGAATACTATGCAACATAAATTCCACAAGAAAAATAGGGTAAAAATACCCCCAGCAATAACAACAAAACCTTCCGAATTCAGCAAAAGGACTGGAAAACGAGTAGAAGGCACTACACCTTGTAGGAATGCATGTACTTCTGTAGCATAAAACTATAATTAAACATTCCTTTAAATTAAACCCGAAGGCATTTGAACTTTTTTTTTTTAGCAAAAATACTAAACTATTATTAACAGGTTGAAAAAATAAGCATAATTTCTATTAAAGCAAATATAATGTAAATAAAATGTAACTGTTAATTTTATTCTAAAATTTTGTTTGTTTGAAACCCTGAAGGCTCTCTTTTAGTTAACACTCTTTGTTGTACTGACCGTCAAGACTGAATTTTTGGAGGACAAC
Source organism: Balaeniceps rex (assembly GCA_013401315.1). Lineage (NCBI taxonomy): Eukaryota > Metazoa > Chordata > Aves > Pelecaniformes > Balaenicipitidae > Balaeniceps > Balaeniceps rex. The sequence goes on along the minus strand of VYZW01005853.1, from coordinate 52,581 downwards.
CCCAATAAAGCATGAACTGTTTTTCTTTATACTTATTTTCTTCTGCTTTGTTGAAACTGAATGACAAGCTACCCTTATTAAAAAACAAAGTAGCAGAATTTTTAATATATAGGAAAGAAAATAAATATATGATGGTAACATCCTAACATCAACCAACATAATGCTTATGGAATGAATATGCATGGCAACATTGTATCATTCAGGAACTACATCATATGACAACATATTCGCATATTTTGTTTACGCTCCAACTTATAACTTCTGGAAAAACAGAAATAAAGTAACCAAGAATAAGATTATTTAGTACTTACACTTCCGTAATCAGTTTGAAATATTTACAAGTGTAAGTATGGCTACATTTTATTTCTGAGTAAACAGACACAGAGTTAAGGTTAAAGGCCAATACAGTTTTTGGCACTTTAACAAAGCTGAATACCAAAAACTGTATCGAGGAATCTAAATTTAGAGCTATTTGTTTTAGAGAAACAGAGATAGTGATGTCTCTATTTGTTTTAGAGATATTTGATATCCACCATTTCAATGAAAAATGTAGCAACTACATGCAGTGGATCTGGCAAATTTGTCCTGTATTTCAAGATAGAGATGGATTTAGGTCCTCCTTTTTTTTGACAAAAAAGTAAGATCTTTGCCAAGTCTTGTCCAGTATTTCCTTTCAATCATTTGTGTAGCTCCTCAAGCACGCTGATGAAATAACTGCTTTAATACAGTTCCAACTTTACAGCTACTGCCTGTAATTACACGACTTTCTCAGTATAACAAAACTATGCATACTTATTCAGGTAATATTTGTTCACTTTTAATAAGGTTTATCCAAGCCTTTGTGTCAATCTAAGGCGTTGAAAGCTCAGTTTCCCAGCCCCACTGCTTCACGAGGAAGGACAGTTTTCTCCCTTTTGTTTACCTAAAGCTAGAAGGATATCACTCTAGCACCCACCCTCAGAGCATGAGATGAATTTGAGGTCTTGTTCTTAGGTCAAATTATTAATACATACGGGATTCAGTGTGGCATTTGTTCACTCCACAGTAGGAATCAAGTAACTAAACAAAAAGTTAGAACTAGACATACTGGCATCTCAGGGATCTACATGGCTAGAGTCAGGTCAATATGCGCTAAGTATTATTGGCATAAAATAGCTTAATATATATTTTGGTGGGCATGATCACACATATCCTGATATGTGGGGTTTTTTTCTAACTCGACTTTTAAATAAAACTGTTCAACATTTTTTCTAAGTAGATAAATCTGAAAATGCACACTGGCAGCAAGGAACTGATTGACAGGAAAATATATTTTAAATAAATTTTCCTAATTAATATTGGCATTCTGAATTTACCATTACAGTATGTGCCATTCTAATTTACTACCAGTTTGCAGTCTCCTAGCCTGGATTTCTCTACCGCTGCTCCTGAAAACTCTGCTGCCTTTTAGCAAGAAGGCCAGAAGCAGCAGCTGGCTCAGTATTCTTCATTTTAATTAAAATCTTCACTTTCTGATACGTCACAAAGTTTGTCTATGGGAAAGAGCAAAAATAGGCATGAAAAAATGATTTCAGTGTTCTTACATTGCACTGTGTAAATATATATGCTATTGGCTTTTTTCGCTCTATAGGTGTCATTCTTTTCAGATATTAGCTGACAGAATCCAGCTGACTTTTTCATTTTATTTCAGTTTTTACAGTTCATTGTATCTGGCTGCCACAAGATGTACAAGACTGATAAAAATTAAAGGTGGAACTTTTCACTGAAACTTTATTTTAGTGTTCCAAATAACTGATTTCTCTCACCTCTTCTATATGCATGTGGATTCTGTATGAATTAGATCGATACCCGGGGCGCATAAATCTTGTGCCATGTAATAGGCATCGCACTGCTGTCAGCTCTGCACATCACAATACCCCTCAGCGTGTCTCTTCCTGAGCTAACATCTGAATACCAGCTTGAGGGCTGAGTAGGTAACTCAGTGGGTCTTTGATTATCAAACAAAAAAAGCATCACTTAGTATTAACAGTTTCTATAATTGGTCTCCTAAGCTATCACCTGGTCATCTGACTAATGGCTGCATCTAGAATTGTGGATTATAAACTGCCAAGGATCATCACCAAGAAAGACTCCAGTCCCTGAAACCCACTGGTCCTTGAGAACCTGGTGTCCTGCAGTACCTTCCAGAGCAGCTTCCCTGACCCCAACATTTCGGCTGCAACTGGGAGGATGGGGAAGAGGAGATCTTACAGTAGGGAGACTTAATGGGACACACTTGGGAAGGAGGCTGGGTGAGGGCCACTGTTGGATCCTGCGGAACATACTGGAAACTAGAGGTTTGCTGATACAATAGGACTAAGTTAACAGGCTTAAAAGCAACAAGAACTTGTTATAAACTTTCCCCCCAACTCCTAAGCAAGAGAGATGCCAGCCCTCTCCTTATCCTTACGGAGGATGCAAAGGTCTGGGCAAGTGACACAGGTCTGCTGATTAAGTCATAAAGTTTCCTGCTCATCAGTAATGACCTCACCCAAATCTTCAGAGTGTTTTTGGTGTCTTTTTTTCTAAACAGTGTGGCTGCTGTAGACAGAACAAACCTGCTTGCTGGAGGTGCGAGGAACAGTCAGGACTAGGGAGGCAGTGCAGAGCTCCAGAGGGCTTAAGAGGCAGCACATACACCATCCCAAATTCTGAATTGTGCCTGGGACGGTGGAGACAAGCTTGTATGACCACTGACCCCGAGGACAAGCATCCCTGCAACATATAAGGATGGCATGCAAGAAAAAACAATAAAAACACATGAAAATAAAAATATCCTCTGCTTCCGCTTTTTTTCCTAATTCAAAACATCTGCCTGCTGAAGGGCAGAGTTTGGTCACTCCAGGCTGGCCACCAAATGAGTAGACACTCCCCCCCACCACGGGGGCTGGCTCCACCCTGGCTAAGCTGTCCCATGAGCACGCTTGGTTTGCCTAAGCCATCTCTGCCAGATTGGGTCTTTCTAACGGCCCTGCCTCCAGCTGCTGGGCCAAACAACACACATGGGCCCATGCCAGACTGGCTCAGTTTTATTATTTTCTGTGAGTGATTTGTGCCTCTATGCAGGCGCTGTTGTTTCTGCTTACCCTCCTTCTATTTTCCTTCTAACACTTCTAACTAAGCCCCTTTAACAGATTCATAGTTCTGCTGCTTCCCTACCCCGTATGAAGTGCCCGACTTTCCCACTGCATTTGGCTGTTGCTATCTGAGCAGCACAAGACGGCTCTCAAAGAAGCGTTGTCAGCTGTTCTGCCCCAGAATAGATGTTTTACTGTTAGTCGCTTGGGGTTGAGGTGAATCACTTCTACATAAGATGTCAACGGTACGTTACTATTACTAACCTCCCAACCCTTGCAGCCTTGCTCACACTTTAACCATAGTTACTTGTGCCAACACATTGTACACACTTCGCACTGTATACAGTTAAACATTACCAGATTCAGCCCTTCATGTGCTTTTTAAAACACTACTTCATGCAAACCATACACGCATGAAAATATATTTGAAATGATCTACGATCTCTGTAATAAAATTGTCCAGGCAAATACAAGAGCAAAAAGCCATTTCCTTCTGGGTAAAACAATGAGCCATACCAGGTATGTAATCTTCAGCCTATGCATATTTGCTCTCCTGCTCAATACTTTAATTTAGACGTTTGTATATAAGAAAAAGGTAAATCTACCTTTGAAACAAAGATGAAGGCTTCCAAAATATGCAGTCCAAATTGTTTTACCCAATGAATAAAACACTAAATTCTTATTAAACATGAATACAGTGCAGACAGTTGTTTTCCTCCCACCCTGTGCCTTTTGTTTTCTTTGAAGCTAAATTGTAATTCCAAAAATCGTTCAGATACACGTACTTTTTCTGAGACTAAAAACTGACTAGACTTGAAGTGCCTGTGCAGGCAGCTGTCCACTGGAAAAAAATTACAACATAGCAGTAAAACTAAAATATCCAAGTGAAGTTTAGCAGAGCAAATCACAAGAACAATCAGGCAGGAAAACGAGGGTTCATTTCAGAAAACAGAGGTGGCAAGAATGAGAAAAAAAGGCTTGAAATATATGGCAATATATCACAAACTTAGATTTGTTACCTCGAATCTTTCAGCTGCCGAAGTCTGCGCATGAACGAGTGTGATGAACAAAACTCTGAAAGCTCTTGTAAGTTATGAAATCTTGTTCTGCATCTAAACTAGCTCATTGCTAACTCCTAAGACTTCAGCTGAACCAAGCCAAGCTGTGAGGAGACACCTCACCTTCCCAGTTACAGCTTAACGCTGCTCTACTGGAGCAATGCGTGAGCCAAGATCAAGAGGCAGGTTCTCTCTAATTTCACATAACTTGTCTAAATAGTTCTCACCACCTCTGAAGGAAAAAAACAACAGGTCTATCTGAAACGTAATTCTTATGGATCTATCTGAAACGTAATTCTTATGGATTAGTTGTTAGTGTGAGGATATCCAACTAAGGGTGGAATTCGTATTGGAGCGATTCCTTACTGGGGTTGTAATTAGTTTAGTCTCCTACATGGCTGCTTATTTTCACGTAACTTGAGAGTTGTAATGTCACATATCAGTATTTGCTCTGACTAATCTGGAGGAAATTGGCCACTGGATTAAAAATTCAACAAGGAATTGAACTGGTATTGAAGGTGCATGTGTACCCTTTGTTTTTGTCTGTCACACAGAGGGAACCAGCTACTGTTTTACTGAATTGACTTCCTCCTGATGTGCCGTCAGTATACACAGAAGCACAGAGCCTTGAGGAGTGGTAGTGGGGTATCCAGAGGCATTGGGACAGGTTAAAAAAAAGGGAATAAAAAAGCACTAAAAAGGAAGGCAGGGTCAGAGGCAGAAAAAAGAGGAAGAGCAGTTAGCAGGGAGAGCTGAAGTAGAGAAATTTGAGCAGCAAGGATTTGTCTCATAGACAAAAGGAAAGAAAATGTATGAGAAATATTTGAACAAGAATAAACCAAGGCAACACTAGAAACCATCGACAAGAGTTGTTCTTTAAAGCTAGGTCCAAATATTAAAGACGTGGCTAATGATACTTGTACATGTCACGTGATGCAGGGTAACCTGATTAGTTAGGTTGGGAAGAGGTGAAGGGGAGAGGGTGCTTCAAGAAACCTGACTCATGGAAGATAGAGAACCTGACATTTTTATACAGGTGAAGAAAAACATCCTTGACACAATTTTTAAGACTACTTCACTTTTAAAGGCTAGCGTTGCTATTCTTATTTGAAATATACACAAATTTAATGTCAAATCTTCAAGGGCTGGTTCTTCTCTTGAGACCGCTATGACAGCATGATTTATAGTGGACATTATTGCTATTGCTAAGTTTGGGTACAAATCCGAGAAAAATTAGAACACAAAGTTATTGTTTTCTTTATAAAATATTAGTAAGTGAAGGGGATTCCATCTGGTTAAATATTCAAAAAGCCTTAAGAGGTGCTCTTTCCCAAGATTTCCTGTTTGTTTTACTCATCAGTCTTGCTTACCTGACTGCTACCTTATGAAATATAGATGACATTAAAAAAAAAAATGATAAATCAGAGGATTTATTGGAGAATGGCTTAAACTTGAAGTAGATGTAGGGAGTCAAGGTTACTTTGCATTTTTTCAAAACTATGCAACATATTTCTTTTTTGGTATCTCCTTCTCTATAACAATGTCTTCCTAGGTGAACAGGCCTTTCCTTCTAAGGTGTTCTGTTATTATATCATTCTTCTCCATTTTTGTTTCTCCCCACTCAAATTTCTGGAAGTTTTTTTGGTAGTTTTCAAGTGTATCATCTTGGCAGAACATTTTTCCATATGGGATCTAATCAATATTTCTCAACATTTTCATTCTGGTTTCTTCAGGAAAATGCCATCTTGCACTGCTGCACAAAACTTTCTACTCTTAATTATGTTATGTATCTATTATTAATCAAGACAGATAGGCAGACACAGATATACACACGTGGAACTGGAAGAGCTTCTCAACTGGAAAAGCATGTAAAAAAAGACAGCTTCTATCAATACCTGCCTTCTTTGACTAATCAATAAACTGTAAGAAATATGGTAGATATGTCATTTTTACATAAAAAAGACCAAACTAAGCATATACATTTAACCTATTAAGAAAAACGACAACAAAAATATTCATTAGCAATAAACTCTGTAATTCTTTCTTCATTCAGTAAGCAATGGGCTATTTCTGTCATTTTGAAAATGACATTGAAATGGGAAGCCTGTCATTTTGCCACTAAATTTTTCTGCTTTGATTAGAAAACAGCAGCTCATTAGCTCCTCTTCCTGTATATGTCCCCATCATCACTCTGAAGAATGCCAGCACTTGAAATAGGACCATTTTTTTTTTTTCCCCTAACTCAAGTGCATTTCGCCTTTGGACTTTACACAAAATTAATTATAATTTTCCCTTCTAATCTCTAGTACATCATTAGGACTCTGAGACTGGGAATCTGTTTTCTCTAACAAATGGCTAAATGCCAAACACCAGTGGCATTTTAAAATGGAACTGAGTAAATGCAGCAAAATCCATTCTCCTTCCCCGGCACTTCCCCCCTGTTTTTTCCTTGTGTTTCTGAGAACGTCCTCTAGAATGACTTTACTTGCATTAACTTTTTTCCTCCCTAAGAAAGAAGTATTCTAATAAGAGCACAGCTTTCATGAGTGGGCATATATGCAAAACCTAACAAGAGTATACACAGACAGAGACACACTCATCCAAGTGTTCGGGCAGCCAACGATCGCTTAGGATTCCCATCCCCCCTCTACCTTACCTTGCACATCTGTTTTTCCACCTTTCACAAACAATCCAACAGAAATGAGCTCTGAAACATTCCCTCAGGGTAGCTAGATATTACAGAAGGTGGCAGAAAAGAATGACAAAGTTGAGGGCTCTTTACAGGGCTCTGCCTGTAGATATTTCTCCTTTATGAAGAAAGGGCCACCACCTCAACACTTCTGCTTTGTGAAAAGCTGCTGCACTATAGCATGAAGCTGTGATCCATGAATTATTCCTTAAATCTTTTTGTTCTCTCCTTTTTGGCGCTGAGGACAAAAGCAAGGAGGAAAATAGGGATTGTTTAGAGAGGAATTTAGCTCACGGGCCACAATCTTGTTCGGCTTCACAACTAAGAGCCTCTACACACTGAAGGAGAGTGACATGATGGAAGGCTCTAGCACTTTATATTTTTTTCTTACACTCACTAAGGTGCGTATTGACACTCTTTTTGCAGTTGCACCAAATGAAAATGAATGTAGCAACTCCACAGCATTCAGAAAAGTCCTCCTGAAGTGGTAAAACAGTAGCACATCATAGCCAAGAACAGGGACCTAAAAGCTGACACAGCTAGTAGATTTGGATGAACATCTAATACCTATCGATTAGACAAAAGGATAAGTGTGGATTGTGCATGACACTGAAAAAGCAATGGGGTTTAGAAGAGCCAAGGAGTCTTTTAAGCAAATAATTACTTATAAAAGGAATAAGCTTTTTCTCATCACCGTATTCCCCCCAAAAGAACAAAAAATCTGGCCAGATATTGATCCGTTATCAACGCCAAGGGATAAAGTCTTGAACACTTTTAAGCAATTTCTGTGCAGCATCTGTTGACCCTCTGTGTTCTTTACTCTGGTTAATAGAATTAAACCAGAGCGCAATTCAAATAAACTGGAGGAATAAGGAAAGGTTAAGTGGAGCCTGCCAATGAGCACTACATTTTTCTTCATGCTTTTTTCACTATTTTTAATAACTGTGAATTTAGGTATTTTATCCAATAAATCAAAATTGATATATTCAGAAGGAAATATCAGGGATGTTAAATACAGGAAAGAAAGAAAGGATGAAGGCGGCATAAACAAGATCTGACAAAGCCACATACATAGCAACTTGTCAATGACAATTAATACCTAATTATTCCTGATAGCAGTACTTTTCTTTCTCAAGGGTATAAAGAGGACTTAGTTTGCATCCTAAACATGAGTTAAAATATAACTTCATATATTCTGTAGGAATGAAGAAGGTATAGATTGTTCAGAGCACTGATGAAGAATGTGAACAGAAGGCAAAAATAATACATAGAAGACAAAAAGTGTAAATTAAACAAACAGTAGCCCAAGCACCACCTTAAATTACACACTGTGAAACCCTACTCAAGTTGGTATGAATATAAGCGAAGGAAAAATCCATTGTCATACTTACATACACACATTCTTCATTCTAATTTTGAAAGTGAAGGCATATTCAAAGTGTGCATAAATACTCAGTACACATTTTTCCCTTCAGAAATTTCACTCATTATGTTAACTTGTAAAGAAAAGGGTTTATCAAAGTTATTGTAGTATACTAGAAAGCTGTTCTGAACAAAACATTCTACTCTTAGATCACATTGATAAATGCTCTCGTTAACCTTAGTCCCAACAAGGTTAATCTAAACGATACCAAACAGAACTAAGATCTGCCTTATTAAAAGTATTCCTATATGCTGTATTCCTTTGAAAGCAAAGTTTGCCTTTTTTTTTTAACTAGCAGAAATGGATTTATGTTAATACTGGTTTAATGCCCAGACAATTGTATTAAAACTGCTAGGTACTACTTGCCTTTTATTGTCACTGTTTTGCTTTATTGTCCCTAAAATATAATATACCACTTAATGTACATTTTTAAACAGTATGATTGAAATAAAACATCTAAAAGATGCAAAGATCAGAAAGAAAAGAAAAATGCAATATTTAATTATCATTAGCTACTTTACACTATGGCCTCATCAAATCCCACTCCAGGTTATAGGACTAAATTCAATGCTAAATAAAATACATATCAGTGTTTCTATTGTCTTTAACTGGACAGGATCAGGAACTTGAAGGATAATTTTAGATTAGATTAGTAGATTCCACCAAAATTTCACTCCTTTCTTTACAATGTGAAGTCAGTCCACTTTTGCTTTTGTTTCCATGCTTTGATAGAAATATCTTCAGCCACAATAAGATGACTGGATTCATTCAATTTTCTTTTTTTTCAATTCTTTATGCATATATCACTAAATGTATCTGCATACAAAATGCTTACGAGTACACTGCCGAATCTGAAGGAGCACTGAGTTTAGTTACTTATGTCCTTTTGATTGAATTATAATGATTTATTTCCAAACCATGAATAATGCTATCCTTCCTTTCTATAGGTTCTGTCAAGGGCCAGTTTAAGACTCAACACTTCAAAAGAAAATTCCAAATATCAAGATCTGTGCTATGTGATGTTTGTTACTCCTATCCCTGCGTATCACCAGTAGCTATGATAAAATGTTATGCCAACTACCAACAAGTATGTACAACATTGAGGCGTTGCTATTTTACAAAACCAGCCGTCTTCAAGGTATTCTAATCTGGAGAGCCATTTAGAAATCAGTCAGAACCACGACAGCACAATGTCTTTTAAGAAACTTGCATGTGTTATTCTCTAACGATTACACCATATAAACTATATTTAGATTACTGATACAGAGGAGATTCAGTTAACATTTCCACGAACTGCTAGGATCCAGATCCATAGGTCTAGGGGACCTACATGTTTCAGATCCAAAAGATAAAAGTTCTTAAAATTGTTACTTATCAAAAAATTTAGATGAAAAAATAAATCACAGCCTTTATGCCTCTCCAGTTTTCACCAGCAAACCGTCACCGCTCCTAGAAGCTGCTTCTTGGCATACTTACAGGAATCCCATTTTCAGGCATTTATCTTGCAAACCAAGCTCTCCCAGGAAGCACAGAAGGGCTGCTCTCCCATGAATGCTTCAGATGCGTAATCCAACAGGAATTCTCAGCAGACGAACAGCATCAACTCCATTGTCAAAGGAGAAGGATGTTCCTCCATCTAGCAAAAGAATCTTTACCTCTCAAAAAGGTTTCAACAGACAACTTCTTCCTCACCTAAGATTTTCATTTTTTCGCTATGTTGTCATTCTTCCTGATGATTTTCTGATACCCTTCTAGGCCCTAATGCTTCCTGGTCTTAAATCTATTCAGCTGTAGGCACAAGCTATTAGTACGGTAGTCTGTTGTGTATTTCCCTCAGTATAGTAAGAAGTATGCTGTCCTACAGTTTTTCTAAATATCTGTAAAGATAAAAGACAGATTCCGAGTCCTTCA